>JACEFZ010009303.1:0-112500 GCA_014155875.1 Cepaea nemoralis | reverse complement strand
TCCTAGTCCACCTGTCCGGTGTAGGGTTTCAACCACAACTCCTCGGCATCTACACACCTGATGTTTATAAGCACGCGCTCTTATCCATTCTGGAATGCTCACCTACAGGTCAACACATAAATAAGTTTGGTTGAGATATTTCATAATGTGGTAAACATTTTTATTAGTTTAGCTAGCATTTTCATACTTCTTATAATGTTGGTTGATATATTTCTTATTTTGAAGAACATGTTTATTAGTTTGTCTAACACATTTTCCAAATTTTTAAAAGATTGGGAGATATATCTGTATTTGGCCAACATTTTTTTAATAATTTGGTTAACATATTTTGTTATTTTAATGTTGAAGTGATACAGAGGACCTGTACTTTTATCTGGGTGTGAAAAGTGGCAATGAGCAGACAAGCTGCGAAACATCTAGTGGCACTGGAAATGAGTTTCTGGGGAAAGATGTAAAGACTCTTATGGACAGACCGAAAAAAATAATGAAAGTTTAAACGTCCTGATTTGAGTCGCGATGATTTCGCTGATCAGGGACAGCTCGTGACATGTCATGTTACATGAAATGCTTACGGTCGAGCAAAGACAGCTTGTTGTGTTCGTGTGTAATATTATACAGACGATACAATTATCTAAACGCCGTTGCCGTATGGCCCGCTGGCTGTTAAGTAAAGATACGCCTTCCCCGATCTGGCGGTGGCGATCACATCTCTCATATATGAGTATGAAAACGATTATTCAGACACTGCGATGAATTGTTTATTGTCGTGTATGCTGCTTTCAAGAATGCCTTAATTTGTATTGATGCCGGTATGTCCTTTAGTGTTATTCTGTGTTCTTACGACTACAGGGACAAAAGAAAAAGAGAAATTAGACCATTTGTTAACTTCTTATACTCTTTTGATGAGATAGTGGAAACATTCCAGTACATTAGGTCCCTGGGCTCGACAATCAACAGGACATTCCTTTTATAGCACCACACCTAACTACGTGTCCCTGATGTACTCTTACAAATGTGACCTGAGGCAACGCAACATTTGACAGGATTACCGTTTACACATGTGACCATGTGACAGGCTGTATCTTACACGGCAACGTAGTCCGGTCGTAGCCATTATCCACGTTTTCCGGATGTGTACTGTCACAGATCCCGATGAGGAACCTTGCATCTCTCTATCACTCCGTCAACTGATATGATGATAGTATTTAAGTCCCATAAGCGTTATAGTAATAACCGCAATTACAAATAAACATTCGGTCACTTTACAAAAGATATGTTCCTGAAAAACTCAATGGCAGCTGACAGTCGGATTCGCAAATATGCGTCGGAATTGTTGATGGTAGACCTCATGAAATGCGTACTTTGCCGCCATCTATACTTTTAATTTTGCACACCAAAAATACTATTGCCAATATTCCCTCGTATATATTATTACGTTTAATAATTAAAGTTTAACTTTTACATTAAACATAACAGAAAAAATATGTATCCTATCGCTAGATTAGGAAATTCATGATGTTTTTCATTAAGGCTTGTAGTGACGTCACACAAGCGGATATAAGACATAATTTCTATTGTTAACTAATCCCAAAAATCTACACGATGTGTGCATGACATACTACTAACAACCATACACAAGTGATAATTGTGTCAAATGCTAGAAATTGTATTACGCAACCAGCCATACACACGCTCTAATGATGGCATGGTTACAAGTTGACCGGTCGTTGTACTAACATTGTAGGCCTTTTTCTATATATATAGCGACTAGTCATACACACACACACACACACATACACACATACGCACACACTTACTACGCATACGCACACACTTACTACGCATACAGAAGTATAGTCAGACATATAGATAGTTATACAACCAAATAGTTACAAATACAGACTCACAGTCAAACAAGCAGATATTTATATATGCACACACACGCGCTCTCGCACACACGTACATGAACACTCTAGCAAAGCCTGAACACATTCCCCGCGTAATTAACGGTGGTCAGCCCAGAAAATGAAAAGTGGTTATCTTTTATTTCACCATCCATTCTTTCCAGCCCGGTACTTGACGGTGAATATTAATTCCCGATAAACCCATTATATTACCTCTCCTGGGTTTGGTAGATAGGTGTGTTTGTATGACACTTTTGGTAACTTGTATTACTTTGGTAAATTACTTAAACACATACCTACCATTTCACGCGCCCACCGCCCGAACACCCACCCGGCCGCCTGGCCGACCGGTCGAATTTATTTTTTTTTACAGTTAATTAAAATAGTATAACCCACCCAAAAGTTATCAACAATCAGAAATAAAAGGGGTTTCTCGTCATAGACTTATCTCCCCTAGAACAAGTTAACCTAGTTAGCCCATTGACCGATGTAAGGGTTCATGGCAGTGGTTCTCAACCTTTTTTTGGCCCGTGCCCACCTTCACCATATTTTCAGAACGGCATCCCACCCCCCCCCCTCCCTTTCATATTTCCTATCTAAAAATCCCCCACCCCTACACAGTATACGTAAAAATGGTAGGTAAATTTAATAGCATGTACTAAATCAAGTCTAGACATCCACATAAATCATGATTTGTGGGTCTACTTATTTTATAAAATGAATTTTAGAAGGATGAGACGTACATAACTGTAAAGTATGAAGGGAAAAACAATATCAAGTAATCGGTTCTTGTATTAAAGCGATCTTGAAATGGTCTTCATTCCCCCCCCCCCCCCTTGGAAACCCTAAAAATTCCCCCCTGAGAGGGGGGGGGGGGAGAAATTCCCCACCAGTTGAGAACCACTGGTGTATGGCTTTATGTTTTTACATAAGGTTGTGACGTCACATGAACTAATGAAATAGTTGTTAGGGCTTAAAAGCCAAAGGAAAGCCCTAAAAATACTTAGTTACAAGATTTGGTACTGCTAACTTAGCGATCTGTCGTTCACGCCTAGCAACTAGCCAAACAATAGACGCAACTATAAAAGACAACACATACAACTAGATCAGCGGTACTCCGACATCAACTCGCAGTCTATTCATATTTGACACTACCCAGTAATGTTCTACTCTGTCAGAATCTCTAATGTCTCCAACAGAGATGCAGTAACATCGTTACGCCCGCCAGGCGAATAGTCGCCACCCGAGATGCAGTGACATCGTTACGCCCGCCAGGCGAGTACCAGTTACCTGCCCGCAGGTTGCCGGCTGACGTGCATCAGCAGCGGTCAGGCAAGGACAAAGCAAGAAGCACGCAGTCCTCGTGAAGCCAAGCCACAGGGCAAGCACTGTGCGGAGAGACCGCCAGACTGCTTGGGAACTCGGACATGACAAGACGTGTGGGTTGAGAAAGGCTTTGTGTAGTTCTGTGCCCGAAAAGTCGAGTGCTTGTATATCTTGTGAGATAGACTGTGAAGCTGAGGGTTTTGTCTGTAAGTGTACTGACGTCTTGTATATGTATAGTAATGATCATCACATGCCAAACTATATCGTATTGCTTGTGAACTGTAAATAAATCCATTGAACTTAGTGTCATTGTGTGTCAAGTCCAATCATTTTGTACTTGTACTTGTCTCACATATGTCAGGTCCAACGAGCCAAGTTTAAGACCCTGACATGTGTGAACGTGGGGTCTTTCGTCCGACTTTAATTTAGATTGTTTGAACTTGTAAACGTGTAAAACATCAGTGATTGTGTAACTTGTCACCATTTTGAACTTGTCGCCATTGTGACCTTGTCGCCATCTTGTAAACATGATGTCTATGTCCTTACTGAATGTCATCTTGATGCAAGTGATGTGTCATAATAGTTGTAGATTGTTAAAAGATATCTAGATTGTATTTGTGAAGTTAGTTGTGGAAAGCAGAAAGTTTCGGAAAGAAAGTGACTTGTGATTTGAAAAAAAAATTGTTGACCGACGACATTACGACTTACAATTACACTCAACGCCATACAAACCTAATTAAAACTTAGTGACAAGCATACACCTCACACAAGGAGGATTCTAACTTATTTCCTCCCAAAAAAAGCAGGTTTTCTGTGCGATCTGAAACCTTTGCCCGTAGAGGTCATTTATCCTTGAAGTAACGACCCTACAGTTCCTAGCCCTGGTTTGAACCATTCTACACCGCATCCAGAACACTTGAGTATATATTTCTTTCTATATACTTTCGGATGCAAATTTGGGCACAAATTGTAAGTTCAACAAGATTATAAATTGTTCACGTTACTAACACCTTGTAACAGATTGGGTAGTTGATAACTCATTTTCATTTAAATATTCCATCATGTCTTCATTAAACGACTTCATAGAGATGGGTTTAAAGCTGAAGTTAACTGGGGACGAGTTAACAAAATGGAGTGAAAGAAAATATTCTGAACACCTTCTAGAAAAAGCTAGCGAACGCGATGAAAGAGCGGCTGAACGAGCTGCCAAGCAGGCAGAGGCAGAAGCAGCATTAAAGCAGGCAGAGGCAGAAGCAGCAATAAAGCAGGCAGAGGCAGAAACAGCATTAAAACAGTCTGAACTAGAATTAGCTGCAAAAACTAAACAGGCTGAGCTAGAATTAGCTGCAAAAACGAAACAAGCTGAGCTAGAATTATCTGCGAAAACGAAAGAAGCAGAGTTAGAATTGAGGAAGGCAGAAATAGCAGCTCAAAGCAAACGAGAAGAGCTGGAATTACAACTAAAAATTAAACAGCTTGAGACCGAGACTGCCGTAAACAACGAGTCTAAGAAATCTGAAAGACTGGAAAAAGAAAACCAGTACAAAAAGTATCAAGGTATTGTGAGAAATTATACCTCAGGTGACTGCATTGCAGCTTTCACCCACAATTTTGAAACCTTAATGGACCATTATCAGGTTCCAGTTTCTGAATGGAACATTATTTATATGAGGAGTTTGTCAGGGGAACCTCTAAAAGTCATAGAGACTATCCCCAAAGACCTCAGAAAAGATTACCATTATCTAAAGTTGAAAATTATGGCAAATTTTATGCTAGATGAGGCAGGATACAGAGAACAGTTCAGCAAACTGAGTCCAAAACCTACTCAGACGTTTTCTGACTATGTCTCTGTAGTCCGAGACGTATTTGCAAAATAGGCTTTCAGCAGCCAAGGTAAATAAAGACTTTCATAAGTTAGAAGACCTCATCATCAGGGATAAAATCATCACATCACTTCCACCAGCATTTTCAAAATTTTTGCAAGAGAATGAATGTACGAGTGTAGAAGAGATTGAGAGACGTGGGTCGGCTTACTATACAGCCAATAAACATTGTTTTGCGAGTGAAGCTACTGATACAAACTTCGTAGCAGCTGCAAACTATGAAAAACCTCGATCAGAACCCTACAATAGGAAAAGATCATATAAGCCTACTTCTGAGACATACAATCATTGTAGATTTTGTAACGTGTCACAGCCTCAAGGTGAAATGTGTGACAAGAATCTGGCATACTTTACATACTTACAGAACTTCGTAAATAGTCATGATAAGGAACGTAAAGCATTTAAAAATGCACGAAAATGTTTCCTTTGTAAAGCGTACGGCCATTGGCGCCAAGCGTGTAAAGGAAGGCAAATGACCAACAAAGCAAATGCCGCCTTATTTGATAGTTCATCCTCAGATGACGAACAGTCAGAAAAACTCCCTGTGAACTCAGCACAGGCTTTTGACATGTTTAATTCACATAAATGTACTATTTGTAATACCTTTTATGAAGATGGCATTTTAACATGCGGCCACTCCATTCCTATTGCCAATGAAGAAGCTAATTTGGTAATAGATTCCAAAAGCAGAATAAACATCCATCAGGGATATGTGAATGGCAAACCTGCTACAGTACTTCGTGACACCGGAAGTTCTCTTATAGGTTTAAAGAGACAGTTCATAATGCCTACAGACTATACAGGCAGGCATGTAACATGCAGAACATTCTCTGGAAATATCGAAAAGTACCCATTAGCATGGACATATATTCAGACACCATTCCTCACTGGGAAAGTAAAATGCGCTGCATTAACTAACCCTGTGTGTGATATTATCATTGGTAATTTACCAGAGGTGAATGATATGCCTCATGATATTACATCTGTTTGCGTTGATGATAACATAACATCAATCACCATCACATGTCATCATTGAAACTAGGGTATCACCAGATGAATGTATACTAGCTAATGGAGCACTAACATCTCATGAATCCATTGACCAAAATGTTTCATCACCATCTGATATCATTGAATGTGTGAATGCAGTAACCAGATCTACTGCTAGAGTGCAAGATGAAATTAATCAAACTGAGGCTATAGAAATGCTTAGCCCAGTGATATTGCCTCCTAAAACCATGAAGGAGAATTTTGTAGCAGCCCAAAAGGCTGATCCTTCATTATCTAAATATTTTAATCTGATCGGCCAAAAGCCAAAGGTAACTAAAAATGCAAGATGACATTTTGCTCTGAAAAATTGCATCCTCACCAGGTATTATACCAGAGGTAACAGCACCACAGAGCAAACTGTTTTGCCAATTGAATACCGTAAGCAAGCCTTACATCTTGCCCATGATATACCTCTTGCAGGGCATATGGCATACTCCAAGACCAGATCAAGATTACTACCACAGTTTTATTGGCCAAGATTCTGCAATGACATTAAGAAATATTGTAGAAGTTGTGATATCTGCCAAAAACTAGTGAAAAAAGGTAAAAACCCACAGGCCAAATTACAAATTACTGACTTAGCCAGTCGACCTTTTGAGAAAATATCTGTCGACATAGTGGGCCCTCTGAATCAAGTAACATCCAGAGGGAATAGGTTTATCATTACTGTCATTGATTTATGTAAGCCGCTGGCCTGAAGCGATTCCGTTAAAGAACATAACTGCCAACGATATTATGGAAGTTTTCTTCCATATATTTTCACGGATAGGATTTCCAGACACTATCCTATCAGATAGAGGAAGTCAATTTATTGCAGCATCCACTCAAGCTTTCACCAAAATGTTAGGGGTGAAGCAATGTTTTAATTCACCTTACCATCCTCACTCAACAGGAATCATAGACAAGTTTAACGGTGATTTGAAGCATATGCTTGCTAAAGTCACGCAAGAACATCCCAAGAACTGGGACGTATATTTGCCCGCTATACTCTTTGCTTATCGCGAGGTACCACATTCTAGTACTGGATTATCTCCTTTTGAACTTATCTATGGTGCCAAACCACGTGGCCCATTGAGTATCTACCAGTCGATGTTAACTGAAGCCACACCTGTACTTAAACCAATATCATCTTACGTATATGTTACATCATTGCGTGAAAGAATCATCAAATCTTGTACTATTGCAAAAGAAGCACTAAAACTATCTGGTGCTACATATAGACAATATGCAGACAAAGGTAACAGGACAATAACGTTGACACCTGGACAGGACGTACTTCTTCTCTTACCTAGTGACCGACGCTTATTGACTTATTCTTGGCAAGGACCATTTAAAGTAGTAAGACAGATTTCAACTGTAGACTATGAGATTCAAATAAAAGACAAACATAAAATATAATCCACATCAATATGCTAAGACCATACTACAACAGAGACAGCGAACAAGACGACACAACAGCCTGTACAGTTATAATAGACCATGAAGATGACGAAGATAGTGACGAAATTCCAACACCTGCATTAGACACGACAAACTGCTTGAAAGAAATCAAAATAAACCCAAATTTAACTCAAGCGGAAACAGACAGCTGCAAACATCTCATACAACAGTACAACACCATCTTCTCTAACAACCCAGGACAAACAGAATTAGTACAACATCACATCACGCTCACTTCAAACACCCCAATAGAATGCAGACACTACACCATTCCATTGCATTACAAAGAAAACTTACATCAAGAGATCATTAGCTTAGAGAAAAACAACATCATTAGACGATCTCAATCACATTTTTCTTCTCCAATGGTCATGGTACGCAAAAAGGACAACACGATAAGACTCTGTGTAGACTATCGAAAATTAAATAAAATAACACTTCTAGATCTGGAACCAATGACCAACTGCGAAGATCTACTGACATAACTGACAGACTCTAGGTACTTCACGAAGGTAGATATGACGAAAGATTATTGGCAAATAGCGGTACACGAACAGAGCAGACATCTGACAGCATTTGCCACACGTTGGGGACTGTACGAATGGTGCAAATTACCATTTGGGCTAGTCAATGCCCCAGCGACATTCGTACGTATGACACGACTTTTACTTGTGGACATACCAAATATTATCTGTTACATGGACGACATGTGTGTTCACACAAAGACGATGACAGGCCACATAAAGACATTAAAGCAGACATTTTAACGTATAAGACAGCACGGACTGATGGTGATATCTACAAAAGTTGACATAGCCTATCAAGAAATCTCCTTCTTGGGGTATAAAATTATCTAATGGCTTTGTCACGACAGACGATAACATCGTGTCTAAAGTACTGAACCTCTCACTTCCGACTACCAAAAAACAAGTCAGAAGTGTGTTAGGACTATTAAATTATTATAGGCAGTTCATACCAGATTTTGCTGAACTGACCGAAAATTTTACTAACCTACTAACGAAAAACCAACCTGATAAGATTGTAAACAATGAATGCCTAAAATTTGCATTCCAGAAAGTGTTATCATATTTTTCTGAGAATAGTTTAAAGAATCCCATTCTCAAATTGCCAAATTTACATATTCCTTTCAGATTACGCACAGACGCGAGCTCCGTGGCGATTGGAGCTGTTCTGTTACAGGAACATGACAACATTCTACATCCTGTATACCACATCTCTAGAAAATTGAAACCAAGAGAACGCGCTTGGTCCACACCACAATTGGAAGCCCTTGCTTTAGTGGTGGGTATAACTAAATTGTCCAGATTCCTCCTAGGACGGCATTTCATTGTAGAGTCCGACAATAGTCCATTAAAATTTGTTACTTCAGGAGTGCCGGCAAACCAGATGATAGCGCGATGGTCTCTTTTGATGCAGGATTACAGCTTTGAAGTTCGACATATCGCTGGCAGAACCAACACGATTGCCGATCTTTTGTCCCGTTGTCCGAACGACCCAGTAAGCACTAATGTCTGAGTGCAGTGTGTTAGAAAACACTCAGACCAACACAGCCATCATTGAAGTTTTTGTTTCAGAAAAGCTGTGTCCATCTATGATGGGATGTGATAGGGTTCAGTCCCACTGTAAATATTTTTTCTTAGATTATTATTAATGTAGTAATCGTCTTGAATAATTGCGTAGTGTGTGTTAGAAAGCGAACAATATTAATTGTACATATTATCAAATGAGAACAGTGCCACATACGCTATCAACTTACCTCAAGCGAACGATTCAAGTTATCAGTGGTATCTGCGAGTGGAACATTTCCAGTAATATTTTAATCCGTGAACGAAAGAGTGAACTGAACTTTGACATTTACACCACTGCAGTCAATCGCAATCCAGAAGTATTCCAGCGAAACAACGAACACATTATCCATCAGAACAATTTCACATTCCGAATTGCTACACCAGAGCGGAACAAGTGTGTGATAGAATTTTCAACAACATCAGCAGTTCGTGTGTACTTCCGGAGAATTTGTAAATTTAGACCAAAAGTAGCAGACGATACACAAAAATTTTAAAAGTTTATGACGCTTCTAATATAATTATGAAACACCAATTTCGAATACACGAATTGTGTATTAATATTTTTCGACTAATGTAATCTTAGAATCATATCTTGATTAACATTTTCACACTATCGACATTTTGTCGCTAGTATGGAAAAGCATCAAGCTATGACGCTGAGAAATAGAATAATAATTGTAAGAAATTAGATTTGTGATCTTTTGAAATTATGTCCCTTTCATTTAATTGTTGTTACATTATTACACTAAGGGGGTTAAATTGAAATGTATTAGAATATGTGTTGTGTAAAAATAGCCATTGTATTGCCAGATTGTCAACACTCCAAGAAGTCATCAACTGGGCATGGTATAGGGTTAACGACGTTGTAGACCAACGGAAGAGCTCACGACCAAATGAGGTCGGAGCTCGAGCGTTGAATGCGGCTTATAAAAAGACGTATTACAGTCTTACCGGATGTTTTTTGTTCCAAAAAGCATATTATTTCGTTTTTTTAAAGGTTGCGAGGTAGTTGCGTCAGGGTCTTAAACTTGGCTCGTTGGACCTGACATATGTGAGACAAGTACAAGTACAAAATGATTGGACTTGACACACAATGACACTAAGTTCAATGGATTTATTTACAGTTTTACATTTACATGAAAAGCGATTTCACGAGTGTGCAATTGCAAACTAGTATGCGTGATGAGAAGTCTCACTTTTTGATGGCAGTGTTATTGTCGTGTGCACAAAGCAAACAGATAGTATCTGGTCCCGTCCATTGTGTACCAGAGATAATGATACGCTGATCTACTGAGCTGTACCAAGTAGCGACAGAAAGAGGACACTGTGTAAGAAATGTTACTATATTTGGAGTGTGTTGATTGTTTTTTTTTTTTTTTAAGATCCATTAAGCGGACTGCCAGCGATGAAATAACGTATAGTAACGAATGCGTGATTAGAATACTGGTATCAAAGCCTGCTGTGGAAGCATACTGGATGTACCCTCTAAGGAAATACATGTTATACCAGCTGCCGCCGTGAGTCTGTCTTGATCCTTTCGTCTGAGGATCTGCTAGATTCTTGTTACACGAGGATTGTTTCAAGGGATCATTGCCCGTGGTATTATTCTGATGACAACATCCACACATGAGCATCCAGGCATGGAGGCTCCAATCGGAAATTGCTTACAGTATTCTTCTTCTTTCGTTCGCTTGAAATATGTCTATAACTGCAATGTTGTCTCTTGTATGAATCTAACATATTCCAGGGCGTATTTGAGTGGCAGGTTGGTTTCTGTGGTGAGCCTCCTGGCTGGCTGCCTCCTTCTTCAGCACCTTTCCTTTGCTAGAGCAGACTGTGGCTTACAGTATAAATCCCAGGACATTGTAAAGTCTACGCCTGAAGGCCCTGGGAATATTAATAGCACAGGACACTAACACACGGGTAGATAGAGCTCATTGCCTTGGGTGGAATCTGTCTAGTAGAAGCAAACCTGACACACGGGTAGACAGAGCGCCTTGCCGTGGGTGGAATCTGTCTAGTAGAAGCAAACCTGACACACGGGTAGACAGAGGCCTTTGCCTTGTGTGAAATCTGTCTAGTAGAAACAAATCTGACACACGGGTAGACAGAGCGCCTTGCCTTGCGTGGAATCTGTCTAGTGGAAGCAAACCTGACACACGGGTAGACAGAGCGCCTTGCCTTGGGTGGAATCTGTCTAGTAGAAGCAAACCTGCCACACGGGTAGACAGAGCCCTTTGCCGTGGGTGGAATCTGTCTAGTAGAAGAAAACCTGACACACGGGTAGACAGAGGCCTTTGTCTTGTGTGAAATCTGTCTAGTAGAAACAAACCTGACACACGGGTAGACAGAGCGCCTTGCCTTGGGTGGAATCTGTCTAGTAGAAACAAACCTGACACACGGGTAGACAGAGGCCTTTGCCTTGGGTGGAATCTGTCTAGTAGAAGCAAACCTGACACATGGGTAGACAGAGCCCTTTGCCTTGTGTGGAATCTGTCTAGTAGAAACAAACCTGACACACGGGTAGACAGAGCCCTTTGCCTTGGGTGGAATCTGTCTAGTAGAAGCAAACCTGACACACGGGTAGACAGAGGCCTTTGCCTTGTGTGAAATCTGTCTAGTAGAAACAAACCTGACACACGGGTAGACAGAGCCCTTTGCCTTGGGTGGAATCTGTCTAGTAGAAACAAACCTGACACACGGGTAGACAGAGGCCTTTGCCTTGGGTGGAATATGTCTAATAGAAACAAACCTGACACACGGGTAGACAGAGCCCTTTGCCGTGGGTGGAATCTGTCTAGTAGAAACAAACCTGACACACGGGTAGACAGAGCGCCTTGCCTTGGGTGGAATCTGTCTGATGGAAGCAAACCTGACACACGGGTAGACAGAGCGCCTTGCCTTGCGTGGAATCTGTCTAGTAGAAACAAACCTGACACACTGGTAGACAGAGCGCCTTGCCTTGGGTGGAATATGTCTAGTGGAAGCAAACCAGACACACGGGTAGAGAGAGCCCTTTGCTTTGGGTGGAATCTGTCCATTAGAAACAAACCTGACACACGGGTAGACAGAGCCCTTTGCCTTGGGTGGAATCTGTCTAGTGGAAGCATACCTGACACACGGGTAGACAGAGCCCTTTGTCGTGGGTGGAATATGTCTAGTAGAAACAAACCTAACACACGGGTAGACAGAGCCCTTTGCCTTGGGTGGAATCTATTTAGTAGAAATAAAACTGACACACGGGTAGACAGAGGCCTTTGCCTTGGGTGGAATCTGTCTAGTAGAAACAAACCTGACACACGGGTAGGCAGAGACCCTTGCCGTAGGTGGAATCTGTCTAGTGGAAGCAAACCTGACACACGGGTAGACAAATCGCTTTGCCTTGGGTGGAATCTGTCTATTAGAAACAAACCTGACACACGGGTAGACAGAGCGCCTTGTCTTGGGTGGAATCTGTCTAGTGGAAGCAAACCTGACACACAGGTAGACAGAGCCCTTTGCCTTGGGTGGAATCTGTCTAGTAGAAACAAACCTGACACACGGGTAGACAGAGCCCTTTGCCTTGGATGGAATCTGTCTAGTAGAAACAAACCGGACACACGGGTAGACAGAGCCCTTTGCCTTGGGTGGAATCTGTCTAGTAGAAACAAACCTGACACACGGGTAGACAGAGCCCTTTGCCGTGGGTGGAATCTGTCTAGTAGAAACAAACCTGACACACGGGTAGACAGAGCGCCTTGCCTTGGGTGGAATCTGTCTAGTGGAAGCAAACCTGACACACGGGTAGACAGAGCCCTTTGCCGTGGGTGGAATCTGTCTAGTAGAAACAAACCTGACACACGGGTAGACAGAGCGCCTTTCCTTGAGTGGAATCTGTCTAGTAGAAACAAACCTGACACACGTGTAGACAGAGCCCTTTGCCGTGGGAGGAATATGTCTATTAGAAACAAACCTGACACACGGGTAGACATAGGCCTTTGCCGTGGGAGGAATATGTCTATTAGAAACAAACCTGACACACGGGTAGACAGAGCGTCTTGCCTTGGGGCTGAATCTGTCTAGTAGAAGCAAACCTGACACACGGGTAGACAGAGCCCTTTGCCGTGGGTGGAATCTGTCTAGTAGAAACAAACCTGACACACGGGTAGACAGAGGCCTTTGCCGTGGGTGGAATCTGTCTAGTAGAAGCAAACCTGACACACGGGTAGACAGAGCGCCTTGCCTTGGGTGGAATCTGTCTAGTGGAAGCAAACCTGACACACGGGTAGACAGAGCCCTTTGCTGTGGGTGGAATCTGTCTAGTAGAAACAAACCTGACACACGGGTAGACAGAGCGCCTTGCCTTGGGTGGAATCTGTCTAGTAGAAGCAAACCTGACACAAACGTATGTCGAAGTTGGACACATTGACCTTTGAGGTGCATAAAGAGCTGTTACTCATTTTCCTCCAAAGAGGAACAAAGAATAAGACGGTATATCATTGTCAACAGTCTCCAGCCCAGAGCTCGGAGCAAACAAGAAATATATCACACCTACCAAATTTCGTTACTTGCATCTTATAGACAGCGAGAAAGTCCCTGCCGGACTGTGTGCACGTGTGAGTTGTACAACTGGCATCTACCACTTCGGCTCTCACATCATAACACTGGCCAAGCCTCGGGCACCCTGCAACAATGGAACCTAGTCTGCTATCAAATATAACAACTGATAAACAAAACCAACTATGATTACAAATCAGACAGAACATTTGTCACTGAGGTAAAGCACATCATAGGACAAGCAATAACAATAATAGAGGAACATATTAACCAAGTTTATACATTTAAATACATATGTGCAATTATAACATCAGATGGAAGATGGGAGATGCACATCAGAGATTAAGAGCATAATGGGGCAAACAATCGTTGCATTCCTGAAAAAAAAATGAAAATTAAACTGAGGTGCGTTTTCAGGGACTAATGTTACGAATTCATTTGACGACCAAAGTAATTAACACCGATTGCCTAGAAGGGGCTAATGAAACCACATGGCACATGATTGATTTATATATATATATATATATATATATATATATATATATATATATATATATATATATATAAATATATATACACACACACACACACACTCACTCACTCACACACACACACAACATACACACACCTCACACACACACAGCTAGTTGTCGACTTACGACCACGATCGGTTCCGACAGAACGGTCGTAACACGATTTGGTAAGTTGAGTACGCTATGTGTACAGTAATGTGAAGTGTTGTTATAAAAATATTTAAGTTAAATTATATAGTAAATTTCTTTTATTATTGTTATAAATCATAATTTTCGATGTTCATTTTGTGCCATTTGTTTCTTATTTTTACATTTTCAGGTTTAAGAAAAACACTGCATTAACTGTACGTATACAACTGGTTTAATATTTGCAAAACATACAAAATACAAGTGTGGAAAATACTAAAGGAAACATTATTATTACATGGTATACCATCTCTAGTTCGGCGTCGTCAATAAAGATTGATGGTACCCCATGTGCACCTTGTGCCATAATCTGCGTCTTCTTTTTGCTAATTGATAAACCAAATTCTGAACAAGCATTGGAGAATGCAGATATTAGACATTGTAATTCTTCCTCAGAGTGGGTCGTAACTGCAGCATCATCTGCAAAAATCAGGTTATCCATCTAAGTCTACGAAGACTGAGCATAGAATAAACCGTCACAAAACCTGATCTTTGCAGACAACTCCGTTCGACTGATAATTGAGGCAGAAATAAAGCTTTAAATATTGAGCACAACCCACTATTGGCATCGCTTATCGCACTCTGGTATGAACCTAAGACCTATCCACGTCCATGACTAGCACTAGACTCGAGTTAATAATATGGCTAGTATATATATATATATATAATATATATATATATATATATATATATATATATATATATATATATATATATATATATATATATATACCCAGTCACTCAGGGGGCTGCCGAATCCCACTGCTGCTCCGATCAGTAGAAGTTGACCATATTGCCTGAGCCGACTATGTGCAGGTCTGCGACTACGACTGCCAGCGTTCCACGCCTGCCGCCTGGATATGATAACTTGGCTGTGTCCAGTGTGTGCCGCGTGGTTACACACCCGCTCCACACGCGTGATCCGGGGCTTGGTTCCGGATCCATTCAGGGATGTGCACTACTGACGAGCTCAAACAAGAGCGAAAAATGTATAGTGCTTCGATATTGAAGTGGATAGGCCTTAGGTTCACACCGGAATACGGTCAGCGTTGCCAGTGGTGGGTTGTGCTCAATATTTAAATTTCAAATCCCGAAACAACCAATAAATCAATTTGATTATTGCTCGCTGGATTTTAGGAGGCCTGGTGTTCCTTGCCAGTGAGAAGTCCTGATCGTTCGGGTCCACATCGATTTACGGACGTCAGTCGAGGCTATTGGGCAATCTTGAGCATAGCGTACGATGGGTGACGTTGTGGTGTTCTGTTATGATAATTTGGCTGTGTCCAGTGTGTGCCGCGTGGTTACACACCCGCTTCACATGCGTGATCTGGGGCTTGTTTCCGGATCCGGTCAGGGATATGCACTACTGACGAGCTCAAACGAGAGCGAAACTCGAGTATAGTGCTTCCATATTGACGTGGATAGGCTTTAGGTTCATCCCAGAATACGGTCAGCGTTGCCAGTGGTGGGTTGTGCTCAATATTTAAATTTCAATTCCCGAAACAACCAATAAATCAAGAGAAACTTTTGCATATCCTTTAAATTACGCAACAGTCAACCCAGCATATCTTGGATAGCCTTCACACTTTGGCGTTTACAGATACGAAAGGATTTGTTTTTCCGTTCGCTTGGCCGGGAGAAGGTCAGTACAAAAGTCATACTTGCATAAAATGTATATGCTTTATTTTAATTTTAAAAAGACATTGTTTTTGTATGCAATTAACGTTTATATTTTTTTTTTAAAAGGTGCATCAATAGTTGCACGCGTGTGCGGTCAACATCAGGTGTTCCCAACAATTCATTCAATTTCGTGGGTGTGAAAGAGAACACATGGTGTGTGGAAGGACATTCTTAAGTTAATTTTTTTTGTGGTTTATACCTTATGCAAACTATGTAAATATGTCATTTGATGTTGAAACGCACTGTTAAACTGACCTACACAAATACCATACACGCAGAACGCCAGTTAAAATACTAAAAGTGCATTGTTTTTGTATACAATTAACGTTTATATTATTTTAATCTGTCTGTCTGTCTGTCTGTCTGTCTGTCTGTCTGTCTGTCTGTCTGTCTGTCTGTCTGTCTAAACATGTATGTATGTTTGTACTCTTATTTGTATTTCGTTTGTATCAAATTTGTTTACAACTGCAATTTTGCCTCTTGTATGAATTTAACTGCCTGTTTTTATTTCACTCAGTTCCCCATAGATTGTATCTTCCACTGTCGTTTCTCAAGGCCAGAAGGTTTGCCTACATTATTGTATTGTGATCACTCTTGGAGTTGTGATCTGCTGTCAGCAGCACCAGTCCACATGCGCACGTGGCTGATTCACCATTTTTGAATTGTGTAAACTCGTGGCTGCATATTCATTTCTGTCCTGTTCTGGTGTGCAGACAAATAGCTACTTCTGGTCTTTCCATGACGTGGTATTTGTCTTGAGCAGGATTTGGTGGTTTTCTGACTGATTTCATCATTCTTGGTTTGTTTTTGTTTTTTGGTATGTAACGGGCATATTATGCTGTTCTTCTTTTGCTCCTTCCATGACTAATCGACCAGATCTCTCGTTTCCAAGTATTACACAGTGTAAAGGTTTCCAATGTTTGGTGACCTTACACTGGCTGAAAAATTCAGAAAGTATTGTCCGTTGCACAGGAGCGCATCGAGTACTGAATTCGCATCTATCAATAGGCTGTGTACCAAGGCTGGTATTTAGTAATTTCTCGGTTGCTATCTTGATTGCGATGGATTTCAGCATCTAAGTTATGGCAGTACTTTCCTGCTGGTATTCTGGCAGTGTCCTTAGTTATATTTGGGTATTTTATGTACCTTGACACATGCCTGTGGTGATTGGCATTAAAGTGAGTGGCCGTACAATATAAACAGTTCACGAGATAAAATAGGGCGGATAGTAAGTCCCCCAGAGGGCGAAAATGAGAAGACAGTAATTGAAAGGGGGAGCTGAGAAGAAGTCAGCTGGTGAGGCAAACAGTTGGAGCAGTGAGATTGTGTGTTGTGTGTGAAGCATTGTGGGGGATAAAATTGTTGAAAAGAGAGGGACAAAGATTGACAGAGATCAGTTGATGTTTAAACTCCGAGCTGAGAGGGAGTTGAGTCTAGACCGGACCAGGAGAAGGTCGTGGTGTGAGAAAGTGAAGAATTGTTACGGAGTTTGGAAGATAACTCCGCACTGTGGGTTCCAGGGATAGTGAGTGGAATTCGAGACCCAGAGTGGGTTACTTTGAGTCGGGCCTAAAGAGAGGCTAGTATACCTGTCGTGTGGGACGAGATTTAGTAGCCGTGAGAGGCAGTATTATTCGAAGTGTTCCATTAGGGATGGAGATATATTCTTAGATAATTATTGTTCCTGGATGTATATGCTACATGTGTCTGTGTTAATTCAGAATTAAAGGAATATTATGTGCGCAAATTAACGCTTGTTCACTGACTGGTGTTTGGTTGTGACGCATCTTGGATAATCTGTTGTTCAACATCACAGTTTACAAGGACATACCCTAGAGACAACCATAGCCACTCTTTCTGTCACTTAGTCAACATTCACTTTGTGTCAGAGAAGATTTCTGGGAGGCTTCGTCCGATCAAGAACAATATAGACATTGTTGTCATTCCGTTTATCTGTAAACTCGTCGATTAGAGAAAATACTAACATCAGAGACATTAGTCGGATGCCCAATTACAACAACAATGATGAGGGCTCTCCTGTCAAGAATAAACACCATTTTCAGTAGACAACGCATTTCAAAAGTGTCGGAGAATTAATACAGAGTTCACGAAAAGCCACCACAGGTAAAACCATTGCCCACCCTGAGAGGGAGAAGGGACAGCGGGGTTTACTCACAGTACACAGACAAGGTTTTGCGCTGCTGAGAGAGCTGTCTGGAGGACAGCGGACAATAAGTCGGCGCTTTTTAGGACAGGTTTTTCACGAAAAATAGACAGGCGCCAAAGGTGAAGGTCAGGTGAAATTGTGGACAGCGAGTGTGTGTGTGTGTACGGCGTCTTCAGAGTTCGGTTCAGATAATAAGACGGAAAGGAGCGCCAGGGGAGTTACGAGGGTAATTCAGGGTTAAAAACTCGCCAGGAGGAGGGGAGTTATAGGAGTAAAGTGTGGGGAACACACAAAGGTGACAATCGTTGCTCCACAGAAAAGTAAAAGTTTCTGCACGGATTATTGTGATAAAGAGAAACAGAGATGACCAGAGGGTTCAAGGCCGTGGACAATGGAAAGTTACTGAAAAATTGTCCAGAGTAGAACGAGATAAACACGTTGTTTTTCTACTGAAACGAGGATTTACGTTTAACGTCTTTGTGTGTGTGTGTTATCATCGACAAACAATCCACAACAGTCATTCAGGTGCCGTCTTCGCATGTATGAGCGCATTTCTTCACCAAAAAAGACTTGCAAAACGGATTTAAAGCGCGTGATCATTTTGTGCCATTCGTTGGTTTACCCTGGTCAGCAACAGTGAAACCATACCATCACTTCAAAGCGACAGTGACTACGCAGATAAACATTTATTGATTTTAAAGGTATTTTCGGCTCCCCAAAACGCAACGAAAGCCCTATATTTCTGGCAAAACAAGAGCGATAACAGACATTATACAATCACAGGCCAACTCCACAAGGAGGGTTACCAAAACGTTACGGACTGTGAAGATACACGGCGTTGGGATAATTACCATCATCTTAAACTTTTACGACAGTCGAAAATTGTGTCACCACGTCAACAAAAAGTGACTACGCATCAGAACATTAATTCATTGTGGGAATCTAACGTGGTAATCTTTTCAAAACAGTAACGGACAGACATTTCCAGGCGATTTTCGGACACTATTAAAAACAAATGAAGGACTTTTGTAAGATTCTACCATCGCATTGGTGTCGGCAACCCTTGTTTGCTTCTGTTGTTCTCATCGTCCTAAGTATTGTTGTTGTGCGTTACGTAATTATTTGTATGTGGTCCAGTGGTCGTAATAAGTAGTATATTTTTGCATTGTTTCTCGAAATGCGGGAGACAAAACAAAGGTGAAATTGTCTAGGTACACATTGTATGTTGTTGAGAGGCAGCTGACGAGTCAGTTTGTTTTGTGCGGTTGAGCATTGGGTCGTCTCGACTTTATACACGGTGTCCAAGTGTCTATCGTCAGATCTATGTACATTATTCATTTTATATTTGTTCTTTTTACTGTTTTCTCTGTACTGTTACATATAGTATTTGAGTTCTTTGGATATATGGTATTGTTGTAATTCTTATGTTAATACAGCTTCTATCTAGATGGTATTTGTCAGTTTATATTATGCGCACGGTATGGTCTTTCATGGGCATGTTTATGTCAGTGGTTTTTATTTCTATGTAATCATCCGTCTGCGTTTCACCGGCCTATGCGTCTAGCGTTTAATAGTTGGCACTTAGTGTGTATCATTCATTTGTGTATGTATATGTATGTTTACAACTATTTCCAGGAATTGTTCTACAGTTATTTTATATATATATATATATATATATATATATATATATATATATATATATATATATATATATATATATATATATATATATATATATATATATATATATATATATATATATATATATATACGAGGGAGTATAGTTGATATTCCCCCTCACTACCTAGTGCTTATAGAGTGACTGGGTGAGTACAGAGTGATATTTTAGCACTACGAATTGACGTACACAGGGAGTGTGGGTGTACTTAGGGAAGTGACACAAAGACTAACAGCAGAGTCGTCACATTTATAGTTGGCTGACAGACAGCAACGTGTCCACAAGTACAAGATGCCTACTTTAATGGAATATATTGAAGCAGGTGAACGAATAGGTCCTGAAGGGTAAAGAGTTACAGGAGTATGCCGAAGCAAAAGAACAAAAACAGATTGAAAGAGAGGAGAGGCATAATCAACGCGAGGCCAAGCGTCTACAGGAAGAGAAAGAGACACAAATGAAAATGGAAATTGAGAAAGAGAAGATCAAGTGTCAGATGCAAACTGAAATTGAGGTAAAAAATTAGAACTATCATCTAAGGGTCAAAGTGAGGAAAACAGAAGACCTTCACATCCCTCACAGCGATTGAAACTGCCATATTTTACGGACCGGGATTGTCTTGAGGCCTATCTTTCGAGATTCGAATCATCTGTGAAAACTCTAGGGATCCCGGAAGCAGAATATGGGATGCGACTTGGCGAATTTATTACAGGCAAGGTACTAGACACCATGTTCAATTTACCTGTAGAAGAAAGAAACAACTACACTATCTTACGTCAACGTTTGCTGACAAAGTTCCAACTCACTGAGCATGAATATAGAACAAAGTTCAGACAGTTAGTGCCAGAGACAAAACATATTTAACAAATGGATGGAGCTCGCAGAAGTAGGGAAAGATTTTAATAAATTAGTAGATCTAATGTTAAGAGACAAGGTAGTATCTGCATGCAATTCTAATTTAGTAACGTTCTTTGAGGAACGGAAGCCAAAGGACATAGACACAATGTCACAATTAGGACAAAACTACATGACTGCACATCCTAACGTATCTATTGGGAAACTAATGAGTGAGGAAATAGTCTGTGCAGCGTACACTAAACAGGACCAGAATCCAGTCATCAGACCAAGGGCGAAAAGTGTGGATTCAGCACAGAAAGGTGAGCAGCAAGAACCTCAAGATAATGGTTTCCGAGGAAACAATGTTGGTAGAGTAGGACGGTACCCATATAGAAGAGGGAACTTCCAGAGACGTCCAAATTATGCTGGATGTTGGGATTGTGGGAGCTGGAGACACAAGGCACAACCATCAGATGGACCGACGAACAGCAGTAAAAGGGAGATCATCTGTTTCAAATGTGGAAAGAAGGGGCATGTCAGCCATCAATGTAGGATGAGAGAAACAGAGCACTCAAATGCAGCGCAAGTAATTGAGACGCTGAACAATGAAGATTGTAGTGGGTGCAAACCTCTTTTTGAAAAAGACAGTCAGCCAGTCTTAATATGTGGTCATACAGTGAAAGCAGGATCAGCAGTACATGAAGGAGGAAGTCTGAAGATGCATCATGGGTTTGTTAATGATAGGCCAGCGTTAACAATTAGGGATTCCGGATGTACGTCTATCGGAGTGAGGAGAAGTTTAATAGATCCCTCGGATTATACAGGGAAAAATATTAGATCCATAACATTTACTGGGACAGTAGAATTCTACCCAGTAGCCGTGATAACAGTAAAAACACCATGCATCATAGGAAGAGTGACAGCATGTGTTTTAGACTCACCAGTGGCCGATCTCATCATAGGAAATGTTATAGGAGTTAAAGATTGTACAGAAGAGGAAATAGTTTATTGGGACCAAACATATAGTGTAAGCAGTAATGAGATAGTTACCACAAGAGAACCTAAATTAGAGAGTATAGCTGAGGTAGAAGAGGCACTTGAAGTAGACACAGGAACTCAGGACAAGGATAGTACAGCTGAGCAGATGAGAATGGATCCCAAATATAGTGCTAGTGGCTCCGAGAGACAAGATACTACTCTGAACAAATGTTCCCAAGGGTGTAGGGGAGTAGAACATAGGCAGTCAAAGAAAGGTAGATGGTGCTTCGAGAGGAAGAACAATGTTCTCACTTGCAGTTTTTCAGATAGTGGAACTGCACGTGGACAAGGAGCAGTACCGCTAGCACATAGAGACCGATATACTAGAACAGCTCAGGATAGTGCATGTGCAGGGCACATAGGCATAAGGCGTATGCAGCAGAAAGAAAGGTACCAGATATATGGGCCAAGATTGAAAAAAAAGTTCAGACTAAACATAGACGCAAGTGTAACGGTGCAATATGCAGATAGGAAAGTTGAGTCAGGTCAAAAGAGTGTTCGCGACATCACTGACCCAGGGCTAGGGATAGCAAACAGATGTTGTAATTGTAGAGGTACCATGAGTCATGGGTACATGAAAGGTAGACACAGCATCGACAGGAATCAGAGGTCGGTTGATGCAAGAAAAGAACCACCTGATATATGGTCGGTACACAAATAGCTTGTGTCTTCTTAAAGATATTAATAGACCTGTGGGTATATAAGTATATATATTATTATACTATATATAGTATATATATATAGTATATGTATATATATATATAGTATATATACTAGTATATATATTATATACTATATAAGTATAATGCTTTTCTATGATGTATTATTATTATGTGATGTATTAGTTCATGCATTGGTACACAAGATAGAAAGATGGCTGTATTTATGTGTGGGGAATATGGGAGTGTACTATGAGCATTTGATGTATTATTTAGTCTGGTAGATAAAGTAAGTTGGATTTATACTTACGACTACCCAGGCAATGTGTCTGGGTCACATATTTGATAAGTATTAGTTTCCCAACATTTGAAAACGATGTTTTCTTTTGAGGGTGGGGTAGTGACACATGCCTGTGGTGATTGGCATTAAGGTGAGTGGCCGTACAATATAAACAGTTCACGAGATAAAATAGGGCGGATAGTAAGTCCCCCAGAGGGCGAAAATGAGAAGACAGTAATTGAAAGGGGGAGCTGAAAAGAAGTCAGCTGGTGAGGCAGACAGTTGGAGCAGTGAGGTTGTGTGTTGTGTGTGAAGCATTGTGGGGGATAAAATTGTTGAAAAGAGAGGGACAAAGATTGACAGAGATCAGTTGATGTTTAAACTCCGACCTGAGAGGGAGTTGAGTCTAGACCGGACCAGGAGAAGGTCGTGGTCTGAGAAAGTGAAGAATTGTGACGGAGTTCGGAAGATAACTCCGCACTGTGGGTTCCAGGGATAGTGAGTGGAATTCGAGACCCAGAGTGGGTTACTTTGAGTCGGGCCTAGAGAGAGGCTAGTATACCTGTCGTGTGGGACGAGATTTAGTAGCCGTGAGAGGCAGTATTATTCGAAGTGTTCCATTAGGATGGAGATATATTCTTAGAGAATTATTGTTCCCGGATTTATATGCTACATCTGTCTGTGTTAATTCAGAATTAAAGGAATATTATGTGCGCAAATTAATGCTTGTTCACTGACTGGTGTTTGGTTGTGACGCATCTTGGATAATCTGTTGTTCAACATCACAGTTTACAAGGACATACCCTAGACACAACCATAGCCACTCTATCTGTCACTTAGTCAACATTCACTTTGTGTCATACCTTTTAGCTCCTCCATTTAGAAGAGCATTTTGTGCTGTCCCATCTCCAGCCCAGTCTGGTTATATTTCTGCCAGATGTTAGGTATTTCATTGTCAACAGACCCCAGCCCAGTTTAGAGAAGCAAAAAGAGACAGACATACATGTAACCTACGCGTTCTTGTTAAATCAATATAGTACTGGCTACTGCTCCCCTCAGTCTGCACACAGGCGAATGTTCTACAGTCAATTTCTTCCATTTCTCCCTTGCCAATACAGTTGCCAAATAACTCACATCCTGTAACATAATTAATGTGTCGTGTTATGTTTTTAAAATCAGAAATAATAATTGAGATTACTATGTACTGGCACTTTGCCGTCTTGACAGTTTGCCATTGTGCTTCAAAGAGGCATAAAACTACAAAACATAGAGGTAGCGAATGTGATTGGACAGACCAATTCGCGCATAAATGTCCGTCCACAATTGGTGCATGTGATAACGTGGACATTTCTGAATCACACACCATCTGACGTCTCACAATGGCTGTAGATGAGCTCAGTGTAGAATGGAGCAAACGTTATCGCTGTGAGGAGATGATGAACTCTTGCAAATGCCCAAGATGGTAGAGATACATAATTTTGCAAATATGTGTATATATGTATAAAAGTATGTCCGGCTCTTTTCATGGCCCATTCGCCAATGGTCAAACCCTGGCATCCAGCTTACGCCTAGTAGTTGTCAGCATGCGACAAAGCCAAGCCCCGGACAACGGCTGTGTCAGGCTGGCAAAACCAAGTAAGGGTAACCGATTCAGCGTCAAACCAATCAGTGAACTAGGGTATGCCAACCCAGCATGTGAAGACATGATTCGGCAGACTGCCCAGAAGAAATCATTGATGATTCATCGGGCAAAATGGCGTTTACCCGCAAAGCTTTGTGAACGTAATGAGCACGTCACGGCACGTAGAGCATCCTGGTCATCCCTTGCACCTGCATTCGTCTCCAGTTGTCTTGACTTGTCTTGCCACGTAATTCAGATGAACTCAGGAGAGATAGTGTGGTAGAAGAATTGCGTAACTCTTACTCAATTTAATTCAATTCATCGCGCAAGTCATTCTTCATCCAACTTCATCTATCACCTTCAAGCCCCGTGGTAAAGGGCAGGTGGCAGGCGTGGAACGCTGGCAGTCGTAGTCGCAGACCTGCACACAGTCGGCTCAGGCAATATGGTCAACTTCTACTGACCGGAGCAGCAGTGAGATTCGGCAGCCCCCTGAGTGACTGGGCAGCCCTCTATAGGAAAGCTCTGCTCACCCACATTGCTTGAGGAAATGGCTATACAAAGGTACTCCATCAATATCTAACCAGCTAGCCGCAGTTCGTGGGTACCCTATAATTATTATCGAAATACAACCAAAATAAAATAAAAAAACAGGTAAAGCAAAAAAGAAAGCCGTATTCCCTTAACCATCGGAACTTGGAATGTACCCACTCTACTAGACAGAGAAGGCGCATCGGGCGAAGAGAGACGAAAAGCACGGATTTGGCGAGACTTGCGCTGGTACAACATCGACATTGCAGCCTTGAGCGAAACGACTTGCAGACGAAGGCCAAATCTATGAAGTACAAACTTTTAAAGTTGAAGAAAAAGTGGAAAAAAAAATACCCCAGTCCGATGTGCCATTAAGTCGATCTTCTTAGGCAAACTAGCTGGATGTTCTAAAGCTATAGACGACAAGCGTATGCCAATTAAGTTACCCCAGCTAAACGTCAGGAAGCATGCACGCATCGTTAGCGTCTACACACAAACCATGGCCAGTGAAGATGAAGTTATATGAGGTCCTGCACAATGTCTTAACGTCTGTTCCCAAAGAGGCAATCTTATACTCCTTGGGGCTATAATGCCGGAGTAGGTATGGACACCGCCTCACGGAGTGGCATTATTGGAAAACTCGTAGTCGGAAATTGTAACAGCAATGGACTCCTCCTCCTCTTACAGATCAGTGCCGAATACGATCTCCTGATTACCAAATCAATTGTCTGTCTTGCCACGAGAAATCTTAAGACATCATGGATGCAACCTCACTCTAGACACTAGCATCTCATTGACTGTGCTATTGAGGGGAAGAGTAACAGACTAGACGTTTGGGTGACAATATCCATGCGTGGTGCCGAAAGTTGAACAGACCATCGTCTGATTGTCGCAAACATAAGCATGTACAATCACATCACCACACGTCCTCAAGAAGAAAAGTGCACAAAAAACAATCTAAATGTCAATCGTCTAAATAGTCAGAAAGTTCAGCGCTGTCGTTTGTAAATATGTCGGGGCAACGCCTCAAGCATGCATATTTGAACCACCTGAAGGCAATATCAAAAGAAGATGCCTTTAACAATATCCGAAGATGCATGTAGCAGAGACTCTAGCACATGCGGAACTTCTGGCTGAGCAATAAAGCTGATGAGATGCACGGCTTTGATGACATACATGATTTGAAAAACTTCTATGATTCACTAAAAGCGGTCTGTGGACCTACATCGCCCTGCATAGTTCCCTTTATAAGAGTATATGGGGATACATTGGTCACAGACTAGAAATAAATCCTTCAATGCTGTGCAGAGCACTTTAGCAACATCTAAAATGCAACCGCGTCCATCAATGACGAAACCATTAACTGCCTTCCAGAAGTCACCACTAATGATGTTATTGCTGACTTACCATCCATAGTGGAAGTTAACAAAGCTACCCATCAACATTCCAACGGTAAGGCTCCTGGTCCTGACTCAATCCTGGCGGAGATCTACGAAGCAGGTGGACCGGTTCTGATAGAGCAGCATCATCAAGTCTTTACAAACATATGGTGACGAGACAAAGTCACACGATTTCAAGGCATCCAAACTCCACCTTTACAAAAATAAAGGACACCACCAATCCTGAGGCAACCACAGAGGCATCTCTTTGCAAGAAAGATACTTGCCATAATTCTTCTCAATATTCTCTCAGCCCAACTCGACCAAAGTCTTCTTCCTGGGTGTCAATGGGGCTTCAGAAAAGAACGAGGAGCTGTTGACATGATTTCGCTGCAAGGCAATTGCAATAGAAATTTTAGAAACAGGACTCCGAAATGTTCTCCACTTTTATTGATCTTAAGAAGGCTTTTGATACAGTCAACATAGAAGGACTGTTTTATATTATGGCAGTTCATGAAAGTCTGTCCAAATAGTGCGGATATTTCATGATAGTATGCAGGAAAGAGTACATGAAAACGGTTAATTGTCTTAGCCATTTTTCTGTTACCAATGGAGTGAAGCAAGGCTGTGTCCTGACACCAACACTGTTCAACCTTATGTTTCCAGCTATGCTGATCAATGCTTTCGAAATCAATAACATTGGAATATACATCAACCACCGCATGGATGGAAAACTGATCAATCTCAGATAGTTAAAAGCTAAAACCACGCTGTCCGTCAGAGAGCACGTGTTTGCTGACGATTGCGCTCTGTGTGTAAACTCAGAGGCAGACATGCAACACAATGTTTCAGCTTTCTCTAATGCCTGTGCCAACTTTGAACTCAATATTAACTTGGACAAGACTGTAGCTATGTCCAGCCAGCATAGGGATTAATCACACGGAGCAGAATAGCAAAGTGAATGGTCATAGACTAAATATTGCGGACAAATTCACCAATTTTGGCAGCAGTGTGTCACTGCTTGCGGCCTTTCGGCAGATTGTACAAAAATGTATGGGGCAGAAATGCGTGAAGCCTGACTGAAAGTCTACAAAGCAATCGTATTATCCACACTGCAATATGCTTGTCAACGCTGGACTGTTTACCGGCAACTCTGGCATATGAAACTATTGAAGATTAAATGACAAGACAAGATCCCAGACACTGAAGTCTTGAAAAGAGCGTTCATGCCCAGTATTCGCATTCTACTAATGAAGAATTAGATTCGCTGATCTGGTCACTTGCATCGCATGACAGATCACAGACTCCCTAAGCGATTTTCTTTCGGCGAGCTACGTTATGATAAACGCATCCAATGAGGCCAGATGAAACGCTTTAAAAGCACTGAATATCTCACTAAACGCTTTTGAAATTTATTATGACACTTGAGAGTCTGCTGCCAAACACCGAAATTCGTGGTGTTCATCATTACGCAAGAGCTGTGAAGAATTAGGCTGGGCAGAAAAACCACTGCAAGTGATTCTCCTCGTGGAACGCCAAGCATTCTTTATCCATATTTGACAGAAAATTTCGAGCCAAAACGACTCACGATTCCGAACGTTTAACGCCACTGGATTAAATAAATGAATGGTCATCATCATTCTTCATGGACACATATCATCATGTATGTCCGAAATTAGTTAGTTAGTCGCGATTCCAACTTCACTTCAAAGGGTCGTCCCCATTATGCTCTGTTTCAGTGCAGAGAATACCACGCCAAATGCTCCTCACTGCCCTATGTGAAAAGTGGAATAAACAGGAGTCTTGACAAGCCAACAACTAGCACAGGTACACCGTGCATAATGCCGCCGTCAGAATACAAATACAAAAGTCCTCCACGGAAAATACAGTTCATCGTCGATAAAAGCGACAGTAACTAGAAAACAAGTAGCCACACAATACTGCATTACAAGTTAAAAGCTGAGAGGATCGACTTCATTGTCCCCGGGATTTATCCTATTGGCTTCGGTCCCTTTCAGCAGGACGGTCCTCTGAAAGTTAACACACAAAGTGCTAACATTGTAGCTCCAGCAACGACCCCCATGAGTCTCTGAGAAAATGCATTCGTGAACTTAAAAAGCAATCCAGTCAATTCGAAACGACGGGCCGACCACCATAGTTCCGAACTTGCAATTCACACTACACCAACCGTGGACAGATGTAAAAACAATCCAAACGAAACCCACAGCTCACAGTGTCGCGCCATGCACTAAACTCAATAGCAGGGCGACGGAACCATGCGCTGCCAGTCCAACATGAGGAAAATTAAACTGAAACCCGTAGCCAGAAGCTTAAACACACCAGAAGCGTAAGGAACAAATGCCCATCCGCCATATTGGGGACCGGAAGTCCATGTTCGAAGTAATGCATGTCTCATGGTCCAGAATATATACAGATACACTGTACACCTCTGAAACAAGTTGTAGAATTTAAATATTTAGGTATTATGATCACAGGTGATGGCGGAATAGACTCAGAAATCGAAATCAAATGGCAAAATGCATGACTGTGTATATATCGACTACCACATTTATTGAAACATCGAAATCTATCTATGTCCGCAAAACGATAGATAATAAATGGATTGGCGATATTAAAGACGTTGTTCGATTACACAGTATGGTATTATCCAGTGTCACACATCGGTGCTTATACATCAACTATTTCTCTCCCACGACGCTTGGAGGCAAAATTTGAAGATGGTGATGATGATGATGATGATGATGATGAGATGATGATGATGATGATGATGATGATGATGATGATGATGATGATGATGATGATGATGATGATGATGATGATGATGATGATGATGATGATGACGTTGCCGATGATGAACAAAAGCAAAAGATAATAGAATATCCAATTTACCCTCTTCTATTAAGGTCACATTTCCCTGATCACATCTGTACTTGTAACAATGTTGTTGTTTATAAATGGTGAAGACGTGCCCATGTTCATATCTATCCCCAAGATAACAGCAACTACCTGGTGAGTAAAGTATTATGTAGTTGTAATGGGCGAATGGATTAGGAAGGCTTCCTCTTAATCTTCCAGTGGGCTGATGGTGAGGTAGTGGCTTCAACCCTACACCGGTAAGTTGGACTAACATGGTGTCTTCTAGTCCTTGACTTGGGAGGGGGGGGGGGGGGGTAAATTACAAGTACCTCAGAAGCTGAATTGGATTCAGTTGATGGCGAGGGACCCTGGTAATAGGGAAAGCTGACCCATGTGCAAGACATAGGTCCAGTGTTGACCACGCTCAAGGTCAAAGCACGCGAAAATAATCCACGCATGTATAAATGTGGTTCAGTCTACACAGATAATATTCTGGGACTATTTTACCACAGTGGTGGCTCGGAAAGTAAAAACAGCGGTGTCATAAATAAAGCCACTCGCTCATCATCATCATCATCATCATCATCATCATCATCATCATCATCATCATCATCATCATCTGCCGTCAAGCGTCGTGGGGAGGGTGATTGTACAGTGTATTCGATGTCGTCAACCCATTTCTTCTTGGACGTCCTCTTGGTCTTGTCGCAGATGATCTTTGATGTAAGGCGAGTGATGGTAGTTGTTGGTGTTGCAGTCTAACGACATGACCAAACCACTTGAAATTCAGTCTTTAAATAAATGTGGCACAAGGTGTTGATCCCACAGTCTGTTTGATAACAGCATTTCTTACTCGGTCTCGGATTGTTAGTTTGGTAGCTCTCCTCAGGCATCTCATCTCGTAGGTGTTGATTTTACTCACTAAAAGTATTTTTTTTTATAAATGCACGCATGGATAATTAATTGCTTTCAGTCCCCGTATCACATCTCATCTCATCCCATCAGGTTCCTCTTGTACCTCGCGGTGTCGAGGTGAAGTATAAACAGCATGAGAGTGCTCGCTTATGGGCTTCATGTATCGATATTCCCATGAACTCTGTTATTCCCTGCGTCCATCGTTTACGTGGTCGGCCTCTTTCTCTGCTTCCATCTAATTTGTACAACATTGCTTTTTGTGGTATACTGTTAGTTGGTAACCTACTTGCATGGTCAAACCATTTGACTTGCTGACTTCTAATAAATTCTAGCGCTGCAATAACCCCCACTTTAGTCCTGATTATTATCATTTATGATCTTATCTCTTCTTGACACATTGAGCAGTCATCTCTGGAATCTCATTTCTATTGTTGTGACTTTTCTTTTCTCTTGTTCTGTCATTGTCCAGGTTTGGCATTGGTAACATAGAGTTTGTAGGAAGATTGTGTTGTAAAGTGTTTACTTTGTAGTTATTGATGCATGTTTATTCTTTAGTATTGGTGCCATTTGTCCAATGAGTTGATTTGCCTTACTGCATCTATGTTCTATCTCGTCTTCTGATTTGCCAATTAATGGTATTATACTTCATAGGTACATGCAACTCCTTACTTGTTTCAAGGGATGTTCGTTTAGGTGAATTGTTGTTGTTTATCTTCTTTAGTTATTGTCTTTACCTCTGTTTTACTTGTGCTAATTTTCATGTTATGTTCACTATACATGTCGTTTAGACTATTCATGTGGTCTTGTAATTTATCTTCTGATCTTGCTATTAGTGCTTAGTCATCCGCAAACAATGGTATAATTTGCAGGTGGTTCGTCTTCAGTGTTCGCGTCACGTGATATTCTTTGGCATTGTGATGCTGCAATTACGACCCACTCTGCGGAAGATTTAAAACATCTACTATCTGCATTCCCCAATGCTTGTTCTGAATTTGGTTTAACAATTAACAAAAAGAAGACACAGATTATGTCACATGAACATGGGGTACCATCAATCTTTATTGACGACGCCGAACTGGAGATACTAGACCATTTTATATATCTAGGATCAGAGGTAAATAGCAAATTATCACTAGATCAGAAAATCAACATCAGGCTTGGTAAGGCAGCAACAACAATGAACATGTTAGCAAATGAGTCTCTGAGAACAGGAAGCTAACTGCTAAAACAAAAGTCCTTGTCTACCATGCCTGTGTCCTTAGTACTTTTCTTTATGGCAGTGAAACCTGGTCAACTTACTCACACCAATAGAAACGTTTAAACAGCTTTCATATGCAGTGTCTGCGAAGAATACTTGGTATTAAGTGGCAAGACAAAATCACAAATACTGAAGTATTGGAAAGATCAGGTTGTGTGACGGTATAGTCCATGCTCAGTCTTCGTAGACTTAGATGGATAGGACACGTTAGGAGAATGGGTACTGGTAGAATACCAAAGGACACATTGTTTGGTGTATTATAGACGGGTAGGAGATCTCAGGGTCGGCATCTACTAACGATACACAAATGTGTGTTAGCGGGACATGATTGATCAGGCATCGATAAAGCACATTGGGAGCAAGTCGCCGCTGAACGTGTTGCATGAAGGGCAACTTTAAGAAATGGAATAAAAACAAAGAATGAAATGATTGCAGATAAAGCACACTGGCGATTGGAATTACAAGAAACATTTAATCACCATGGGTGTCAACCCATCGACACTTCGGGCCTTTGTTAAAATCACGTACCCCACCTACGCGGTTGACATGGGCGCATCCACTTTGCGAAGAGTGCTCGAGTTTACTCAACAAACGCTAACCGAAGGCTACAAAGAGGATAATCTGCCAAAGGACATTGTGTCTGTGAAAAGCATTTTGGTCAACTGCAAACTGATCAGCGGCTCTTATCTCAACGGCAGCTCAAGCCCCACTATTTAATCTTTCTTCCCCAATGTGTGTCCCGGCTACAAGATTCTGGAGTCTCCCCGCAACCAGGTCTACTTACCCATTAGCCAGACATTCAATAACCCTAGCATGAGCATGTGGCTGACTGACCAAGATGGCACACAATTAAACCTTAACTGATTACTATAAGGCGTACAACCATGATCGTTTTCAAGCGACGACGATATAGGCGCTACGTGGTCGACAGGGATCTATTTGACTGGATATTCAGTACCGTTAAAAGTGTGGCTGAGGTGACCGGCTCGGTGGCGAGGGCTGGCGCCAGTGTCATTGGTATGGCCGCTAAGACCATCAGCGCCAATCGTGACCTAATTAAAATATGGCTGGGGTGACCGGTTCGGTAGCGAAGGCGGACACTACTACAGCTTCCGCGGTGAAAAAGATTATGGATACAGTCAGAGCGAAAAGCCTCCCACCATAGAGCTCATAGAGAGGAGTACCGAGATCTTAAAGCAGCTAGAGGGCAGCCCAGCCTTTTGCAGCCCCTGCGACTGGCATAAACAGCTGTATAGCAGGCGCAGGGTTCATGACAATTAGAGTTTACAGGCATTGATATGTTGGCTACACAATAGGCCTCCTGGAGAAATTACGCCATATTGGATATGCTGGATATTGGACAGCCGGAGTTTTCTGATGTCAAGTACATAGATAACTTCATAACTGATAAATGTATTACAGAAGAGACAGACGACAGAATATGGCACATGGAATATTAATTTTATAAAATAAAGGAATATATGATGTAAATAATCCCTTTCATTGAATTGTATTACACATTAATTATACATAATTCATAGAGACAGTTATATCATATAGCTGTGGATCCGAGACAATAATTTAACAAGCAAAATAACCCACTGAAGTCTATTAATCTAATATTAAAGAAAGATATAACTTGGACGGCCACAATGTGAAATCTAACTAATGTGGACACATGTAAGACTTTACATACAAAAAAAAAAATGAAGAGGTCAACATATTAGCTTTATTATGAGAAGATAGAAACACCAACACAATGTAACACTAGCAACATGGATGGTGCATGATACAGAAGTAAAATACTAGAGAAGATACATGATGGTATCGGAGGTATAAGCAGACACACTGATATATTATGTTGGGGAAACAGTATCGTTAAGGCAAGCTGGTTCATCACGTGATGATCAAAATGATGTTTTTGATGTTGTAGTATAAAAACACACTCTGACATACTTTTTTTCTGAAATACTAGATCCACGATGTGTTCAGATGTTCTTTCACAGACAAATATTTCGCAATTGTTCGTATAGTGGACGGAACCCTCGGGAATACATGCGTCCCCAACGTTGCAACCTAAGTGTCACATATACATCTGAATTAACTCAGTTTGTAAGTTAGTCTTTATCATCATCATCACAATAATTACGTGACAAATACATTAATGTAAACATATATTATTGTATTAAATAGGTTTAATGACAGCATATGCAGTAAGGAGGTTAAATAAAAAATAGCCCAAGCAATAGCACAGCTCACGAGATGAAGAACATTTCCTGGAATATACCTTTGCCAAACGAGGTCAGGCAAATCGTACTTAAGAGCTGTATTGAGCCATTTCTGTTGTATGGAAGGAATCATAAGAGTAGAGAGGAATGATGCAGAGGCTGCCGAGATGTTGTTTAATAGAAAAATGATCGGAACACCGATGCTGATTGAATTCTTCTTGGCAGACAATCAGGAAAGCTATTCGTAGTTGCAGATGTGCCTCACTTTTAGGAATTGATTCACACACAAGAGTACATAACACAATACCACCAAGCCCGGATACAACATGGGAAAGAATACAAGCAGACTTGTGGTCGTGTAGCACAGTTGAAATTAAAGCAGTGTCTTGACTACTTCGTTCAATTTTGCAGGGTACTGCCTCACACTAGTCATGCAGGTCAAAGTTCAGTGTGTCCGACTTCGGCTTGCATTTGTGTAAACCTTGCTTCCTCTAGGCAGCTTCCATCCAATTGGTTAGGTTTTCTTTCTTAACAACTTTGCCAGTACAGTAGCCACAAAGCCTACTTTTTGCGAAGGCCGATTGCCGAAGGATTGTCCATTTGGGTAAGCTGCACACGAAACTTTATTTTTTCGCCAGTATCCGAGAAAGCTAAGGGTGGGCGTGTAATTGTCCTTTGAAAAACAAGACCGCTGATAAATGATATTATTGTGTAGTATGGCATATAACTGCGAGGGAAGGCTATTACGTGACAGCAATTATATTATAACATGCAGAGAAGAGTGTAGACACAGTCACATCTTATTTCAAGGACACAAGCAATTCGTTGTAGTATCGTGAGGAGCGAGCAGTTTAAGTATGGGCACTAGTGATTACAAAATGGCTGCCTCAATATCAACTTGCAGCATGTCTGTCTGTCTGTCTGTCTGTCTGTCTGTCTGTCTGTCTGTCTGTCTGTCTGTCTGTCTGTTTGGAGGGAGGGAGGGAAGAAGTGAGGGAGAGAGGTACGTAGGTAGGTAGGTAGGTAGGCCTGCCTGCCTGTCTGCCTGCCTACCTGCAGTGCGTGGGTGCGCGTGAGGGTGGGTATGTGTGTGCGTGGAGTGCGCGTGTGCACTATTCCGCATGTGCGCGTGTACGCGATTGCTCGTGTGGGCGTGTGCGTGCATGTGTGCGTGCGCGTGCGTGTGTGAGTGTGCGTGCGTGTGTGTCTCTGTGTGTCTGCGTCTTTTTGTATGTATGTATGTATGTATGTATGTATGTATGTATGTATGTATGTATGTATGTATGTATGTATGTATGTATGTATGTATGCATGTATGTATGTATGTATGTATGTATGTATGTATGTATGTATGTGTGTGTGTGTATGTGTGTATGTATGTATGTATGTATGTATGTATGTATGTATGTACGTACGTATGTATGTATGTATGTACGTATGTACGTATGTATGTATGTATGTATGTATGTATGTATGTATGTATGTATGTATGTATGTATGTATGTATGTATGTATGTATGTATGTATGTACGTATGTATGTATGTATGTATGTATGTATGTATGTATGTGTCGTGAAATCACTTTAATTTTACAATCAGATGATAAAAATACCAAGGATAGTTTGATTCGCAACAGCTGCAGTTGTTTACAACGGAGAGTCGGAAAGATCAATCAATGCAGTCGGCTTTGAAAGTGGCTTTGAAAGTCCCCACACGACAGAAAGTTGTAGGCTTGTTATTGTGACCATTGGGAAAATGCAGGAACTCGCTACCTTGTTTTGGATGTTGAAACAAGGGGAATCACTTTTGCATTGATTTAAACAAAGGGGAGAGAATTAATTCTGAAATGGATAATCTGCCCCTGGAACTATCTGATGTTTTGACATCAAAGGAACGTCACTAACATAACTCTAGGCTCTTTGACAAAAGCATGACTTGTGTACAGTAGTGAAGACAAGAATGTCGACCTGAGCTGACGTGTTTTCTGTACCGCTGTTAGGAATTCGGAGAGAGCATCTACAGTGTTGATTTAATTAAAGATTAACATGTGTCTTTATGGCAAATGGCAGAGGCCATCCAGGAGTGATGAGGTGTTGCTTAAGGTATTAAATATAATGTATTTAGGCCTAATTAATATAGGCAGTAACCTTGTTAAAACTAGTGAAGTGATGATTAGCTCTGATAGTTGAGAATAGGGTAGTGAAGTAAGAATTAGCTCTGCTGGTGAGAATAGTGTAGTGGGTTGGGAGATGGGGAAAATGTCCAATAGTGGGATCTTCCAGTGGGGTGCCTACTGGGGTTCTGCACTCTGTCTATTGGTCTTTCCTTGTCTTAACCTGATTCAGATTGAGGTGATGAGCCACTCTGATCCATGACAGAGTTTAGTTCCCTGATAAATCTCTGAGCAAGGCAGTTGGCATACATTCAGCTAGTAGGGATCAGTATCAGGCGGCCTTCACCAGATGTTGTCGCTCTCTCTCTCTCTCTCTCTCTCTCTCTCTCTCTCTCTCTCTCTCTCTCTCTCTCTCTCTCTCTCTCTCTCTCTCTCTCTCTAACGTCTATGAGGAAGCTCTACACTGAGTTTCATGGCGGTCAACTCTCATTAAGAAGAACATCAAATGAACATTAACTTTATTTTATAAGATGAATAAACACCCAGAAGAAAGTATGGTCAGCACTGTTTATGCTAGGCCCAGGATCCAGAGCGTCCATACGAAACTGGCTCAGTTGAGCAAAACATTATAAACGATTCATTTACAATAGGGATTCACCCAGGTTGGGTGATACTCGTTTCTTCACCACATACCACTGAACACTAGTGAATAGAAAAGAACACTGACATGGAGTTCTCGTGGAATAATTTAGTACAGTGAAGAAGTACTTTAGAACCGTTTGTGTGTGACAATCTATGAAAATGGATTAGAACAAATGTGAGACCTGTGACATTGAAACCTAGTTTTCACAGTACAGAGATCCGTACTTATCTGAGTTATAGGGTCCTTAGTCTTTACAATGAATGACAGATCCATGATTAATGTTAAACAATAACTATTTACGGAGGATCATGCATCTAGTTGACCCAGTGGATCCCGGAGAAAATCAAAGTCTGGAAGAAGAGACGCATCAATGGGTGAGGCGTTCACGTACTAAGATATCATGCTGTGGTGTACCCTTGCTATGATGATGAGCTGACTTGGCTCCTGATCTGCTGCTCTGAATCTACAGAAACACTAGAAATCGACATACATTCTACACAGTACACACACACACACACACACACACACACACACACACACACACACACACACACCTCTCACACCCATACTCTTTGCTTTAATAAATTATTTTGTATTTATTTGTTAAAGCTAGAGTTGTTGAGTATGTTGTGTTTGGGAAGAGTGAGAGGGGGCATGATCTAGGGGTGAGTGAGAGTAAGAAAGAGGTGTCTGCAGACTGACGGAGTTTTGAGGACGGATTCTGGGGGTCTCTCTAGGACAATAATATTGGGGTAATAAAAATGTGGGTTTTGATTCCCCTCACTCCAGGGACGACAATAAAGTAATAAAGGATTACTACGACAGTATGTATGTATGTATATATGTATGTATGTATTATATGTGTGTATGTATGTATGTATGTATGTATGTATGTATGTATGTAGGTAGGTAGGTAGGTAGGCAGGCAGGCAGGCAGGCAGGCAGCAGGCAGGCAGGTAGGTAGGTATGTATGTATGTATGTATGTATGTATGTATGTATGTATGTATGTATGTATGTATGTATGCATGTATGTATGTATGTATTATGTGTATGTGTGTGTGTGTGTGTATGTGTGCGTACGTGCATGCGTACGTGTGTGTGTGTTTGTGTTTGTATTTGCACGAGTGTATTTGATGAGTTTTGTGATGCCAAGTATATTCATAACATCACAATAGATGATGTATGTCACAAAAAGGACAGACAACACTATCGGCCATCCAGAATATGACTTTATAGAAATGTATATTTCATTACATATTACACAACAATTCATATTTCAAAGAACCAGGTGTCACTGGGAATCCTTGAAAATTATCTAACAAGCATCATAACATATTGACGCCTATCAGTCCGATTTTTAAGAAGAGAATATCTTGGACAGCCACAATATGAAAAATAAATAACTTGAAAGAGGCTTAGACACAAGTAAGACTTTATACAAATATAAAAAAGTGAAAATCTACATTTTGGCTTGATTATTAGAAGATAAAAATAAGAACACAATGTAACAACAGGTGCATGTATGGCGAATAATACAGAAACAATCAATGAATGAGGATACAAGATATTATCGTAGATATAAGCAGTTAATCTTGTATATTATGTTGAGAAAACATCATCTCTAAGATTTATTATGTGATGATGAAGATGATGTGTTAGATGTTGTAAAATAAAAACACACACGGACATACTTATGTCCTGTAACACAATATCCACTGTGTTATTAGGTGTTCTGGTACAGACATGGTATTCGCAGCTATTCTGATATTGGACGGGACCCTCGGAAAGACATGTGTCTCCAACGTGGCAACCTAAGTGGCACATATACATCTGAATTAACTCATCATCATCATCATCATCATCATCATCATCTTCGCGTGTAAAATGCATTATAGTACGGTACTGAAGCAAGACATGTATTATTGTACTACATTGCTCTAATAAAATCATATGGAAGATTCGTTAATGAAGTTAAATAAAGAATAGCCCAAGCAATATCACAGTTCACAAGATGAAATACGCGACCTGGAATATACCTTTATCAAATGAGATGAGACAACGCGTAATTTATAGCTGCATTGAGCCAGTCCTGACGTTTTCCTGACTTTTCCAGCATTGACTAGCTCTGATAGTAGCGATTTTGGTAGTTCAGGACTGTCAGATAATGACGTTAGTGATACAGAAAGTGCCCATGCGGATTTTAACCTCGTGTCCCCATAGTTTTGTGTATTGAGAATAAAGAGGATCGTGTTATCTATATCCATTCATGGTGATGTCCGGACCCAAAAAACATGTCACCAGTTGATAGCCCACCTATTACAAATGTTAATAGGGACTTCATAGTTGTTGTTTATTTAACCATAAGTGTTTAAAAGTATTCTTAAGTGGTGTTGGTATTCAATGAGGAAATTTTATGTGAGTACCATTTTTTTAAAATATTTAGTACCAATTCATACATAGTGGTATGAAATATTTTATTTTTCACAAAATACAAATGAGGTCACCAAATTTGCATAAACATGAACAAAACAACTTCAATCATACACAGAAATAAACTTTACTATATCCTCTTTAAGAATATATATACTTGATTTGTATATATCTATATAGGGTTCTAATTTTGTTTTTTTAATTTATAACATTATCATTTCAGTAATTTCTGTACTCCAAAAAAAAATGGCTCCGTCTTCTTCAGAGGGGAACCTAAATTTGGCCCAATGTTGTTCCTTCCTAAAAGGGTTAATAAAAGGTATGGTGGGTTTATAAGACTCTAGAGGAATGTTGTAGTAGCGGCCGAGATTTGGTTTCATAGAATAATGATGAGACAACCGTGGATGTGTGAAAAGAGTAGTAGTAGTAAATATTTTATTTGTAAAGACGTTATCTTACAAATTGAACGGGTTATTCGCATATAAAAAAATAAAAAAAGACAGTCCACATTCTTTTGGTAGGTCATGAGAAGGGAAAGCTGGAATAGATTGTGAAATACCTTAATTTGGTGAAAAAGCAGGAGGAGAACGAGAGTAGATGATCGGCATTTGCCATCGCGGCAATGAGAAACAACTTTATTAGAGGTAATTGGCAGCCAACAAGACAGACAATTGTTGACAGACATGATCACCAGCGCCACACACATAAACTATAAGAAGAAGAAGAAGAAGCAGACTGCAAGCAATTTTTTAGTAATGAACAGAATGGAAAGATGATTGAATGCTTCTCGGGAGACAATCATGCAAGTTATTCGTGTTGCAGATGTGCCTCACTTTTAAGAATTGATTCACACACATGAGTACAGAGCACAACAACATCAAATCCGAATACAACATGACAAAAAATGCAAGCAGTGTTGCACTCGTGTAGGACAGTTGAACATAAGGCAATGTCTTGCCTGCTTCGTTCCCTTTTGGAGGGTACTGCGCCACACATAGTTGTGCAGGTCAAAATTATGTGTGTCCGACTTCGACTTTCATTTGTGTAAACCTGGCTTCCTCTAGACAGCTTCCATCCACGGTAACCAGCTTTAGATATCGGTGATTAGGTTTTCATTCTTAACAATGTTGTTATGGCAGCAGGCCCAAGGCCTGAGTTTGCGATGCTCGATGGTCGTAGAATTTGTCACGTGCTTAATATGCATACAGAAACTTCAGTTGTTCAGTAGCATCCAAGAAAGCTAAGTTTATTATTTTACTATCCAAGAAATCGGAGGATGTGCAATATTGGCAGATATTTATAGTTCTTGAAAACACAAGACCGTTAATAAATGCTCCTTTTGTGTTGTATGGTGTATAAGTTCGACTGAAAGCCATTACGTGACAGTAATTTATATTATCTCCCGTGTGTTGCCGGGGCCCATAAGGGAAGCAATGAATAGCAACACTGTAGCCTACCACGCATGTCGTAAGAGGCGACTAAGGAGGCTATGGTTCCGTCACCCTGCTACTGAGTGAGTGCGTGGCGCGACACTGTGAGCTGTGAGTTTCGTGTGAAATTCTTTTGAATCTGCCCGAGGTTTTTTGGAACGTGACTGCATGTTCGGAGCGATGGCAGCTGGCTATGTCCCAGAGTTGACCGGTTTTTGCCTTATGCAGAAATGCGTGGTTGCTGGGCTTCTGGTTGACTGCCACTGCCATCGACGATGAACTGTATTTTCGTGGACTGTGTGGGTGAACATCTAGGAAACATCCAGATGGGAAAATGACTGCCGATTCCATCAGAGATAAACTTGATGTTTCGTGTGGGACTATTGTGTTGACATTCTGGCGGCGGCATTATGCACAGTGTATCTGTGCGGGCTGTTGTTTGTCGAGACTCCTGTCTTTTCCACTTTTCACATTGGGCAGTGGGGAGCGTTTTATGTGATATTCACTGGCACAGGAACGGAGCATAATGGGGACGACCCGTTGCTGTGAAGTTGGAACCGTGACTAACTAACTAACTAACTACTTATATTATAACATACAGGGAAGAGGTGTTTTGTCTGAAGTTGTGATAGAAACGCACATAACACTTACCCGTTGTCTTCATGACAGCTTGATAGAGCGTTTCTTCTCCCTTCGGAAACCTTTGACAGGTCAACACGGAACAGTTTGTGAAGTGGGTTTCTCCCGGCGGGTAACATGTCCCGTGTACATCACATCCTGCACACATAGAGCTGTTTCGTGACCATATGTATTCTATCATAAATAATATGTGTCATTGCAATATATGTTGTTTGTACATCAAGAATGATGATGACCGTTCATTTCATCCAGTGGGGTTGAAAGTAAAGACCCGTGAGTTCTAAGATGGCTGATAAGGCCTATTTTGGCTAGAAACGTTCTTTTACAATCTGAACAAAGAATGCTTGACATTTTTGGAGGAGAATTTTCTGCAGTGGTTTTTCTGTCCTTCCTTTTCTTTAAAGCTCTTGCGGTCCTGGTTGCCTCACACGTGACTGCACCCTTGCTTAATGATGCACGCCACGAATTTCGGTCTCTGGCTACAGTCTTCCAGGTGTCATGATGAATTGCAAAAACTTTCAGTGAGATTTACAGTGTCTTTAAAGCGTTTCCTCTGGCCGCCATGGGAGCGTTTACTAAAACGCAACTCGCCGTAAAAAACTCGTTTCGGGAGCCTGTGTTCTGGCATGCGAGTTAAGTGACCAGCCCAGAGAATCTGATTCTTCATTAGTAGAGTGTGGATACTGGGGATGGACGCTCTTTCTAGGACTTCAGTGTCTGGGATCTTGTCTTGCCATTTAATCTTCAGTAGCTTCCTAAGGCAGACTGTGTGGAAGTGATTTAATTTCCAAGCGTGTCGCTGATAAACAGACCAGGTTTCCCAAGCATATATCAGTGTGAATAATACAACTGCTTTGTAGACTTTCAGCTTTGTTTGCAGGCGTACTCCATTTCTGTCCCGTACAGAATTTTGGGTGGGTTTGTCCCACTATTTCTAATTTAAAATGGCAATATATATATATAGCAAATGGCAATATACATATACATACATACATACATGTGTGTGTGTGTCAACTACCATCACTACTTAAGAGACGAGACCAAGAGGACGCCCGCGAAGAAAATGGCTTGACGACATCTATATATATATATATATAACCAGGAAATAAATCATGCAATATGTTGTTTGTGTCTTCTTTATATATATATATATATATTGCAATGGGTGTTATCCCATATGGCTCGGTCCCTTTCCACAGCGCTCTGAAAGCGTCGCACAAAGCACGAACTCGGTAGCTCTAGCGACGACCCGCAGGGGTCTCCGAAAAATTTAAGTCGTTAACAGAAGGGCGCGGCCCGGAATCGAAACCACAACCTTTGGAGCCCGAATCATACGGTTTGAACACTTCGCCACGGAGATTCCCAATATATATATATATGGATGGGTGTATCGGACGCGGGACATCTTGCTTATGATCGAGAGGTTTTCCGGAAGGTTGTTATGGGAGCGAGGTTCTGCAAAGGACATGCTACTGAATGAATGAATGAATATATATATATATATATATATATATATATATATATATATATATATATATATATATATATATATATATATATATATATATATATATATGCTGCCCTCCCTGGCTGAGGGGTTATCAGCTTTCTCCGTAACCCCGAATACGCTCGTGGTTGACATGAGCGCACGAGAATTTGAAGGGGTTCGAGCCGCGCCAGTGACCTTTGAGAGTATGGAGGCAGTCGCTCAGAAAGTCGTGGCGTGCTGATGAGCGTAATCTAGCCTAGGAATCAACATACAGCTGAAAGATGATGGTGTTGACCGTAATATCCTGAAGCAGATAGGAAACGCGGAACAAAACAAATATATATATATATATTCGTGTATATGTGCGTAAGTGTGTGCGTGTAAGTGTGTGTGTGTCGCTTGTCGTTCTGCTACAGTGATCAAATATTTATTACAGGAACATTGAGGGTAAAGTTAAAGAAAGTCAAGTATACAACAGGAAACACACATTGGCACCTTGCCGTTTTGACAGACGATAGTTTGTGCTTCAGAAAGGCATAATAACATTTACGCATGGCGGTAGCGAATGTGACTGATAAGACAAATTCGTGCTGTAAATGTTCGTTCACAGTGAGTGCATGGGAACACGTGGTCATTTCCATCATCATGCACCATCTTACGTCTCACACGCTTGGTGTGCGACTTATCTGCAATAATTTTTTCCTTTCTCTTTACTCCATTTCTAATGTTTGCCCTCCATGCAACACGTTCAGCGGCGACTTGCTCCCAATGTGGATTATCAATGCCTGTATCAATCATGTCCCGCTTACACATATCTTTGTATCGTAGTAGAGGCCGACCCTGAGATCTCTTACCCATCTGTAATTCACCAAGAAAGATGTCCTTTGGTATTCTACCACCATCCATCCTCCTAAGATGTCCTATCTATCTAAGTCTACGAAGACTGAGCATGGAATAAACCGTCACACAACCTGATCTTTCCAATACTTCAGTATTTGTGATTTTGTCTTGTCACTTAATACCAAGAATTCTTCGCAGACACCGCTTATGAAAGCTATTTAAACGTTTCTCTTGGTGTGAGTAAGTTATCCAGGTTTCACTGCCATAAAGAAGACTACTAAGGACACAAGCTTGAAAGACAAGGACTTTTGTTTTTGCAGTAAGCTTCCTGTTCTCCCAGACTATTTTTTCTTAACCTGTTCATTGTTGTTGCTGCCTTACCAATCCGGATGTTGATCTCCTGATCTAGGGATAATTTGTTATTTACCACTGATCCTAGATATGTAAAATGGTCTACTATCTCTAGTTCGGCGTCGTCAATAAATATTGATGGTACCTCATGTGCACCTTGTGACATAATCTGTGTCATCTTTTTGCTAATTGTTAAAACAAATTCAGAACAAGCATTGGAGAATGCAGATAGCAGACATTGTAATTCTCCCTCAGAGTGGGTGGTAATTGCAGCATCATCTGCAAAAAGCAACTCTCTGATCAGTACCCTCCTAATTTTGGTCTTGGACTTCAATCTCTGAGCATTGTAGAGGCCGCCATCTGAGCGTGAGTGAATGTATATACCACCATCCTGATCATGAAAGGCATATTTCAGTAGAAGTGAAAAGTATATTCCAAAGAGGGTGGGAGCTAGTACACAAGTCTGCTTAACTCCACTCTTGATTTCAAACTTTTCAGAAGTCGCACAATCAAACTTGATTACACCCTTCATGCCGGTGTCAAATGATTCCACAATGGACAGAAGAGTTGGTGGGCAGCCAATCTTCTTTAGTGCCTTGAACAGACCCTCACGACTGACCAAATCAAATGCCTTTGTGAGGTCAATGAAGGCAATAAACAGTGGTTGATTCTGTTCACTGCATTTTTCTTGCATTTGTCGCAATGAGAATATCATATCAATGGTAGACCGGTTCTGTCGAAAGCCACACTGTGATTCGGGGTAGACTTGAACTCCTAGGACTTGAAGTCTGCGCAGAACAATTCTGGCAAAAACTGTTCCAGCAATACACAGAAGTGAGATACCCCTATAGTTGTTGCAGTCGTTCCGATCGGACTTGTTCTTGTACAGTGTTATGATGTCTGAATCTTTGAAATACTGTGGGACTTGTCCTTCTCGCCAGCATAGTTTTATTAGTTAGGGGATCTGTATAGTGAGTGTGTCTTGCCCATTCCTGATAACCTCTATTGGAATCCCATTTTTACCCGGAGCCTTGCCAGACGCAAATTCATTTATAGCACACTTAACTTCTGTTATGGTGGGAAGTGTGTCCAGTGGTCAAGTGTGCGTAGAGCCTCTATGGCGTTGAGGGCATCAACCGCTAGTTTGGTCTCACTTGAGTGAAGCTCTAAATAGTGCTCTACCCATCTGGACAACAGGAAACACTAAATATGATACTGATCATTCAATGAACAAGTAACATGGAAATAAAAGACAAATTTAACACAGAAATAAAGAAAGTATTTTCTGATGGAGAGATCATATTTCAAGATGTAAATGATCAATGAAAAGTGTTGAAGAATCAGTTCGGCTGCAGAAACGAGTATTCCCATATTAAAGGAAGTGGGGCTTAAGAAATGGATGACTGAAGAAATTTTACAGCAAATGGAATAATGAATAACTAATAAGAAGACACAACAAGAATACTTCTGCCAAATATGAAGACATTCACCAAAAAAAAGACAGAACATTATGTAAAGATGAAAAAGAAGCATGGTTTGAGAAAAATTGCGTAGGAATTGAAAAACAACCTAATAGTAAAAAATACCATATTATTGCACAAACGTATTCATGATAAAAGAACACATGCATCAGCAGGCTGCCTAAAAACAAACGATGAATAAAAATCACAATAGAAAAAGATCAGATATTGCATGTATTGTCAGATTATATGAAAAGTTTGTATGATGATAGCATAGAAGACGAGTATAATATTCAAAATAATAATGAAGGACCATCAGCTTTGAAGATGGAGGTTCAGTATGTTCTTAACCATATGAAAACTGGCATGACATCAGGTTCAGACAACATCTCAGCAGAAATGATTAATGCTTTAGAAGAATATGGGATAGACCAAGTCACAAGTCTCCTGAACACAACATATGATACTGGCGATATCTTCTTCTTCAGCATTCCGAGCCATTGAGGTTCTTTGCTGCAAATACAATCTGTCTCCATTCGTCTCTCTGGTGGACCTTCTCTTGCCAGTCGTTGATTCCAAGTGCTTGTAGGTCTGTATGTATATTATCTCTCCACCGCCTTCTTGGTCTACCTCGGGGTCTACGGTCATTTATTTCCTGAGTGTAAGCGAGTTTTGTTTCCCTATTATCTTCCATTCTTTCTATATGCCCCAGCCATTGTAGTCTATTAGCCTTCATGATACCAGTGATTAGCGGGGACTTAAACAAATCATAAGATACTGGCGATATACTTCATGAATTATGTGATTCTGTATTTATTGTAATCCCAAAGAAAGCAGGAGTCTTCGAATGTGATCAACATCGAACAATTAGTATAATGAGTCACATCACGAAGATTTTGCTAATAACTATCATGCACAGAGTTAGGAAGAAAATACAACCCGAAATAGGAGAAGAACAATGTAGGGTTGTAGAAGGCGAAGGGTACAGTAAATGCTGTGTACTTGCTGAGAACAGTAATTGAACGTTCTATAGAAGTAAATAAATATCTACATCGTTGCTTTATTGATTACACAAATGCTTTGGATAGAGTAAGACATGTGAAAATGATAAAGATGCTCGAAGATCTAGAAATAGATAGGAAATACATTAGATGTGTAAAAATAATATATTGGAAACAACAAGCTGCCATACAATTGAAATGAAATAGGCCAATATTAACCTATTATGAGAGGCATGATGCAGTGGTGTGTAATGTTTCCAGATCTCTTTTTCCGTGTAAAGTGAAAATATTTTCAGAAATAATGAATATATGAAAGGAATTATCATTGGGGGAAACAACATCAATAGTATTAGATGTGCAGATGATACAGTATTGATTGCAGACACTGCATAGGATTTCCACATTAAGTAGATTCGGTTGCTCACACATTGTAAGAAGACACAGTTTATGGTTGTCACTGAGAATAAGGAAAAATTATGTTAGTTAGTTAGTAGAGGTTCCAACTTCACGGCAACGGCTTGTCCCTATTATACTCCATTCCTGTGCCAGTGAATATCACACAAAATGTTCCCCACTGTCCAATGTGAAAAGTGGAATAGACAGGAGTCTCGGCAATCCAACAGCCCGCACACATATACACTGTGCAAAATGACGCCGCCAGAATGCCAACACGAAATTCATCCACGAAAACCGCAGTTCATGGTCGATGGACTCGGCAGTCCTCATTGACCCGGGTTTTCTCCTATGGCTCGTTCTTTCACCGCAGGACGATCCGCCGAAAGCGTCGAACAAAGAAAAGGGAATAAGGAAAAACCACAATGTAATATTCAGATAGATGAGAATATTCTTAAACAAGTGAATCGGTAAAATTTTCTCGGAACAGTCATAACTTCTGATGGGAGATGCCTTGAAGAGATTAGAATTAGAATTGCCATGGCGAAGGTAACCTTTTGCAAGATGAAAAACATACTGACCAAAAAAAGATGTCAACTGAAACTAGAAAAAGAGTGTTGAGGTGCTACATAGAACCTTTACTTTTGTATGGATGTGAAGCGTGGACAATGAGCAGTCAAACTGAAAACAGCATCTGATGGCTGTGGAAATGTGTTTTCAGGAAAGTGCAAGGAATACCATGGACAGACAGAAACACCAGTGGCCAAGTCCTACAAGAAACAAATGGAAATCGTAGCCTGATAAGAGAAAGTAGACATAGAGAGTCAAAATAGTGTATGCATGTTATGAGACGAAATAAATTGGAGAACATGATTACGACTGGCAAGATCGACGGGAAATGAATAAGGGGAAGACAGAGAAGTAAATACCTGGATGGATTGACCACGTGGTATGGTCGTGACAAGTACACTGACTTGATCCACGACTCCGATTATCGAGAGAAAAGGCGAATCATGACAGCTCACGCATATCGGCATGGCATATGATGAATGCATGGATTGCTACACACGGGCACTGAAGCTTCAACTAGTTTGCCCACAACGCTTGAATGCAAAAATGGAAGATGATAACGTTTCTGATGATGAAGAAAAGCAACAGTTACTACAACGAGCATTTTACCCTCTTCTTGTAATTTCCTAATTCCCTTAGAACATCTGTACTTGACACATCTTTGTTCCCCAGGAGGAGTGAAGATTTGCTCATTGTCATATCTCTTCCCAAGAAAACAGCAACCATCTGGTGAGTATAGTATTATGTGCATGTCATGGCCGAGTGGATCAGAGCGCTTCCAGTGGGCTGATGGTGAGGTAACGGGTTCAACCCTACACCAGTCAATTGGACTAATATGTTGTCTTCTCGTACTTGAGTTGGGGACGTAAATTACAACCTCAGAAGTTACAGTGAATTCAACTAATGACGAGGGAATCTAATAATTGGAAAAGCTGCCCCACTGCTAAATTCAGTCTAGTGTTGACTACGCTAGAATGTAAAGCAAGCACGAGGGAAATGCCCGCATGTATAAATATGTGTCAGTCCACATAGAAATATAGTAGTACATATTCTGGTACTATTTTACCACAGCGGTTGCCAGGAAAGTAATAACATGGGTGGTATGGTAGATGCAGTAACATAAGCCAATGATCGGTGGTCACGCTCTGTGGTGTATTGGGTGTATGGGTCTAGTCTCATATGTTTACAGGCCAATGGTCAGTCACTATAAGTCACATGTTTAATATCAACATCTCTTCGGGCACCTGTTGTTTCCTTATCATCATTATTTCATCCATCATGTGCCATGCCGATAAGCGTGGGCAGACATGATTCGCCATCTCACTCGATCACCAGAGTCGTGGATCTGCTCAATTTTCTTGTCTTGACCACACCACGTGGTCAAGCCATCTAAGTATTTCTCTGTATTCCCCTTATTCTCTTCTCCTCGATCTTGCCAGTTGTCACCAAGTTCTCCAAGCTTAGGATACTTTGAAACGTGACTAAAATGTTGACTGTTTAAGTCTAATGTCTCTAATCAGTTTACGGTTTCCATTCGTTTCTTGTAGAACTTGGTCATTGGTTTTCCTGTCTGTCCATGGTATTCTTTTCAATTTCCTCAGAAACCACATTTCCATAGACATCAAATGTTTTTCAACTTGTTAATCTGCTCATTGTCCATGCTTTACATCCATACAAATGTGCAGATTCTATGTAACCCCTCAACACTCGTTTTCTCGTTGCAAATAACGTCTATCTTGTTGGTTAGTATATTTACCATCTTGCCGTTCTGTAATGTGACGAATCATGATAAACCAGGCATCTTTAAAGAAGGTAGTTTGCCATTGCTTTTCTCCCTGGCAGTGACCTAACTGGTCGGTGACCGTAGCCATTGTCTCGTTAAAGAGAACCTCTGTCTACCAAACATTGTCTTCTGCGAATAGGACATCGTTATTATAATCACTAGGTGGATTATTATTATTATTATTATTATTATTATTATTATTATTATTATTATTATTTTACTCATCACCATCATCATCACCATTATTATTATTATTATTATTATTATTATCATTATTATTATTATTATACTCGTCACCATCGTCATCACATTTATTATTATTACTATTATTATTATTACTATTATTATTATCAATACATAATATATCGTTTTCCTTGGTACCCTCTTCATTATAGTGTAAATTAGGATATCCGATCCTGCTTCTATGTCATCTTTTTCGTTAATTGCTGATGTTACTTCGTCGATCGTTATGTCTGGGTTCATATAGAAGGCCTCTATGTGTTACGGTTGTACTTCCCTCGTCTGTGCGATGTAGTCTTCTTGTCTTTTTCTTTCTTAATCTCGTAATAATGTGTTGGCGTAGACTTCGTAGAAATATTTCGCTTTCGCTTTGCTTGAAACGAATGACCCCTTTCAACCTTCGAGTGTATCGACTTGATTGCAATTGCGGCCTTTATGGTGTATCTAAGACTTCTTCTTTCGAAAATATAGATGCACGTATCTGCTTCCTTGAGATGTTTGAGTTGCTGCATTTGTGTTCGTTTCATCCTTGTGGCTTTACATGTCTGGTCAGAGTCGTGCACTTGTTAAGGCCCGAAGTAATTGTGGTCCAACCCCGTCATATGGTGCTGTTTCCTTCAGGGAGTTTCACTTCTCGTTCTCTCTGCTCCAGTAATTGTGAGCGTTTGGGCGTCTTCTTGGGCTTCCTTGATTTCGTGTGTTGTGGGCGGTTCGCCAGTTCGATCTTGGTGGGGAGCGATATCGTCCTTCATCTGTTGCTTCTTCTTCTGTCTGTGTTCATGAATCTTCTGGTTCGAGTGTTGGTGTCTGTGTCCTGAGCAGTGATAATATCTCTTGTAGAGTATATTCTGTTCTTTCTTTCACGTTTTGTATTTTTGACAGCTGTTCTTCAGTCTCAGCCTCTAGAGCAGCCAATCGAGCGACATTCTGCTCCATCTTCTACTCAACTTGCTTCATTTCGTCCAGGATGCGCTGAATGGCCGTTATATGTGTTTCTTGCGTCTTGTCTTTTTCTTCTTCCATGCTTGATAGCCTTTCTTATGTCTCAGCCTTTTTAGCAGCCATTCGAGCGACATCCTGCTCAATCTTCTGCTGAACTTGCTTCGTTTCGTCCAGGATGTGTTCAGCGGCTGTTATCTCTCTTGCGTCTTTTCTTTTTCTTCCTCCATGCTGTTAAACTTTGATCGCATGTCCTTCAGTTGGCCTTCAAGTTGCGCTTTGTCGCTTTTTGTAAGTCGATTGGTGGCCTCGTACTGCCTCCTGGCTTCTTTATATGGTAGGTTAATCTTGATGGCGATCTTCATGGCTTCCTTGCTGTCTAGGTGGCAGGGGCAGCCGAGGTACATGGTATCGTGGTTGCCAAGGCAGTTGGTGCACTTTCTGTTAGTGTTAGGCCTCCTGAAGTCCTTGTCGATCTTTGCTTGCTGGCACTGACTGTATAGATGGGGTCCAGAGCAGTATCTGCAAACCTCAACCTCACTCTTGCAGATGGCACGGGTGAGCCAAAACTTCTGTCACTTAGAGCACTGTAGCACTCTCGGTATGTAGTTCTCAAGAACTTTGTCTCTCTTATCCCATCTGATGAATTGAGAGATCACTCGGTCCTCCGATGTTACGATGACGACTGTGGAGGGGACGTTATTCTTGCCGATGATCCTCTCAGCGCTGGTGATCTTGAGTTTCTTGGTCTCCCTTGTCAGCATCTCCATGATCTGGTCGTTGGTGAGATGGGGCTTGACTCGTTTATTGACCCATCGTTTTATCATGCTGTGTCGGGTGGCTTCTGCTGTGATGCCCTGAGGTACTTGATTTCGGCCTTCACTTCTTGTGCAATCTTCTGCATAAGTGCTGTGGTCTTTGGGTTTGCTTATGGGTTTTGCTTGCTTCCCATAAGCCTTTAAAATCGCTAAAGTGTATCCTCATTTAAACGCTGGTTCTCTAGACGATCGCCTCATGAGTAATTATAGGCCAATTTCCATATTATCCTCACTACCTAAACCGCTAGAAAAGCACATCCACAAAACAAAAATAGAACACTTGGTTTGCCACAAACTAATAGTTGACAGTTTGTCAGGATTTCGGCCAAAATATTCTTGTCATACGACCCTAACAAATATGATAGAAAACTGGCACCAAAATATTAACAACAATACTCTATGTGGAGCAGTGTTTATAGACTTTAGAAAAGCATTAGATATGATAGAACATACTATTCTAATTAAATAACTAGAAACAATAAAAGTAAGCGTAAATATAGTGACATTAATAAAAATCATTTTTAGACAGAAAACAAGTAGTATCACACAATAAATCTTTATCTCTAGACATTACCATTAATGTTGAAGTACCTCAGGGGTCTATTCTTGGCCCTCTGTTATTTTCCATTTATATAAATAATCTTCCCTTATATATGTCGTTGTCCTGTGATCTATTTGCAGATGACTGCACAGTATATACATACGCTATTGCTCGTTACTGTGCTATAATTATCCTTGCAACGGGAAATAAATAGTGTAGTTAACTGGAGTCATGCAAACCGCATGCAAATTAACATTTCTAAAACAAAGTCTATGTTAATAAGATCCAGGCAAAGACTTCACACGCTAAACTCACAGAGAACTCTACAACTGCACATTGGTAGCATGCCTATAGACAGTGTAACCGAGCACAAGGCACTGGTCTTATCATAGCTCAAAATCTAACCTTTAACTCATATGTTCATGCTCTCGTTAAACAAATAGCCAAAAAAGTATACCAACTTGCCAAAATCAAATGTTTCCTTGACGAAAACACACGAAAGATATTATATACTTCCCATATACAAACACACATTGATTATTGCTCCTCAGTTCTTAATGGATAATCCAAATCAATAATAAAACGCCTAAATTCACTCCAGAAAAGGGCAGTGCGTTTAATTAATGGTGAAAAGCTTACCGACAATTCTATAATTCATAATTAATTTGCTGGTATAATTGTTCATTATAATAACTGTTCACTATATATGTGTGTGTGTGTGGGAAAGAGAGAGAGAGAGAGAGAGAGAGAGAGAGAGAGAGAGAGAGAGAGAGAGAGAGTGGGTGTCAGAGAGAGTTAGAGAGTGAATGTGTGTGTGCGCACGTGCATGCGTGTGTGTGAAGTGAGTGATTAAGCGAGAAATGGTGAGGGAATGTGTCAGTGCATGCATTCGTACGTGTATGTGTGAGAGTGAGGGAGGGAGTGTGTGCGTGCTTGCGTTCATGCTTATGTGTATGTGTGAGAGAGTGTGTTTGAGAGAGTGAGTATGTGTGCGAAGGATTGTGAGAGAGAGAGAGATAGATAGAGAGAGAGAGAGAGAGAGAGAGAGGGGGGGGGGAGAGTGAGTGAGTGAGGAGTTAATGAGTGGAGAGTGTGTGTGTGTGAGTGAATGAGTGTTAGATTGTGTGTGTGTGTGTGTGTGAGAGAGAGAGAGAGAGAGAGAGAGAGAGAGAGAGAGAGAGAGAGAGCGAGAGTAAAAGAGTGAGTGAGTGCTCTAGGATAAGTGAAACATTGAGTGACAGCGTGATGATGTGTGTCAGTCTGTGTATGAGAGAGAGAGAGAGAGAGAGAGAGAGAGAGAGAGAGAGAGAGAGAGAGAGAGAGAGAGAGAGAGAGAGAGAGAGAGAGAGAGAGAGAGAGAGTTGAGCAGACGCATGTCATGTAACACGCATGTTATGTAACACGCGAATCCATATGTTTGGGTATACTCATCTGTCATATTATCAGTTGAATACCATTTGATTTCATCTTGTATGATATAAACTATGTACATTACTGTAGTTTGAATGATAGAGTCAGTGAGTGTGAATGAGAGACAGAATGAGCGAGCGTGAGAGTGAATCTGTGTGGGTATGTGTGTGTGTGTGTGTGAGTGTGTGTGTGTGTGTGTGTGTGTGTGTGTGTGTGTGTGTGTATGCCTTCTCTGTGTGTATCTCTCTGTGTGTGGGAGCATCACTATTTTTTTGTACGTCACACACTGTATATGTACACATTTGCCTCCATGTTTAACATTTTTATCAGACTGCTCACGATTGTCAGTGTATGTGTGTGAGTAAAGTGTGAGAGTTTGTTTATACTAGTTTCAATGCTCAAGTGAGGCATTGTGTATGTGCCTAGATGTCAGGATATGTGAGTGTGTGTGGAGGATGTGTGTGAGTGTTGAGATGTGTGTGTGTGGAGGGATGTCTGGGTGTGTGGGTAGGGGTATGCGTTTGGATGGGTTGGGGTGTGTGGGTGTTGGTGGGTAGTGATATTTTCGGGTATTGGTGGGATGTGTGGATGGATGTGTGGGGGTGAAAGTAGGGGTGTGGCAATGGGTGTGGGGGATGTTTGTATGGGTGGAGGATGTGTGTATGGGACGGGTGCGGGGGATGTGTGTTTGGGTGGAGATATGTGTGGGTGGGTGGAGATGTGTGGATGGATTTGGGAATTATTTGTTGGTGGCGGGGTTGTGTGGGTAGGGGATGTGTGTGGGTGTATTGGGGATGTAAGGGCAGGTGGGGAGACGTGTATGGTGTGTGGGTTTGGGATATGTGTATGGTGTGTTGGTGGGTGATGTGTGCATGGTGTGTGGGTGGGGGGTATGTTTGTGGTGGTATGGATGAGAATATGTGTGTGGGTGGGCGATAGCGTGTGATGTGGAGGATGTGTATGATGGGTGCTTGGGAATGTGTGTATGGGTGGGGGATATATGTGGGTGATTAAGGGATGTGTGGTGGTTGGCGGAAGTATGTGTGGGTGGTGGGGGTGTGTAGGTGGGGTATGTGTGCGTTGATGGGGAATGGATGGGTGGAGGTGTGTGAGTGGCTTAGGGATGTGTAGGTGGGTGAGGGATGTGTATGTTTCGGGGTGGGATGCGTGAGTGGGTGGAGGATGCGTGTGGGTAGGGGTATTGTGATCGAGAGATGTTTGGTTGGGGGTGGGTGGGTAGGGGTTGTGGGTGCGTTGTGGAGGATTTGTGGGTGAGTGAGTGTGTGTTGGTGGATGGGTGGAGAATGTGTGTGTGGGTGGGAAGAGGGGTGTGGTGTGTTGCCTGGGGATATGTGTGTGCTGTGTGGGTGGAGTATGTGTGTGTGAGTGGAGGATTTGTGTGGTGTGTGGGTGGGAGTATGTGGGGTGGGTGGTATCCATGATATTTCTGGTTTTTTTTTTAGGACATCCTTTGTATCTGCCGCTGTTGTTGTATTGGTAATTAGCGCATTGTCGCGCCGGATTCTTTTTTGACTCCTTTAGCTTCTCTACACTCTCTATATAACAGTGGTTGTAGCTGCATTACCTGCATAACAGTGCCTCCTCTTTGCAATCCCCAGAGTATGTCCCAGCTTCTGTCCATCCATCATGTGCCATGCCGATAAGCATGAATGGTCATGTTTTGCCATATCACTCGATCACCAGAGTCGTGGATCAGCACCGTGTTTCTGTCTCGACCATGCCACGCTTCCAAGCCATCTAGGTATTTACTTCTCGGACTTCCTCTTGGTCTCCTCCCTTCGATCTTGCCAGTTGTCACCATGTTCTCCAATTCATGTCTTCTCATAACATACCCAAAAAATTTTCACTGTCTACATCTAATGTCTCTAATTAGTTTACGATCTTCATTTGTTTCTTGTAGGACTTGAAGTACTCGAAGTACTTACGTCTTCCTTTATAGTCAAACTTATCTGACACTAATTCGCCGTTATATTTCACTATAACCACTGCGGTTGAGTCGCCGAGTTTTGCAAATATTCTCTCGACGTGAGTAATAGCCATGTTGATGTTGTCTTTTCTACTATCTTCTATGCCTTTTATTACGTCGGTTGTGGGCTTGATTCCAATGATTACAAGTGTGGTTGTTGCTCTAGCCAGGTTGACTCTGATTTTGACATTGATGGTAGGCTCATTGTTATTGGCTTGTGTTCTATTTTCACTTCATCCATGATCTGTCTTATTTTCGGGTATTGTTCGGCTTAACTACTATTAAACCGATGGGATATTTGTTTTGGTTGGCAATTGCCTTGGTGCCTAGTGCGTTTTCTATCAGTTGTATGAACACTCCTTTGTTAAGTGCTGTCAGTGTGACTTGCCGCCCCTCAATTTGGGTTATGCAGAAGGCCGGTGTCCCAGGAATCACTTATGGGCTGTTTCTCCGCTGTTTGAGTTTCTTTTGGCGTGTTTTCCTGCATCTTTGCTGTCGTGCTTTCTGTCTCATAATTTGACAGAGGCTAAGAACCAAAGACGACTTAGCATACATATGAAAATGAGGTAGTCAACATATTGGCATCATTATGAGAATATAAAAACTGCGACATTATGTAAAAACAGGAAAATTTGTGGCAAATAATACAAAAGTATGCAACGTGAGAATATTAGTAACATTCATTAATTATGGTATCAAAAATACACACATATGACCTGATATATTATGTTGGGGATTGATAGTTTTGTAGAAACATGACTGCCATGGCAAATAATCTTGTGATGATGATGATAATGATGATGATGATGATGATGATGATGATGATGATGATGATGAATAATGATGATGATGATGATGATGATGATGATGATGATGATGATGATGACGATGATGATGATGATGATGATCGTGACCGTGTTTTGGATGTGAAGATACAAATACACACTGACTTACTATCTTCCTGTAGCACGTGACCCACAGAGCCGTCTGATTGGTTGGTACAGACATGGCGTTCGCAGTGATTCATATAGTACACGGAACCCACGGACTGGCATTTGTGCCCAACCTGGCAATCTAGGTGTCAGACATACAGCTGGGTCAGCTCAGTTTGTAAGTTAATCAGCATCATCATAATCAAGTACCCAATACGTCACCGTATGGTGCATACACAAGTCATCTATTTATACGTAATGAGCACGGCATGGCACGTAGAAGCGCCCTGGTCATCCATTGCACCTGTATTCGTCTCCAATCGTCTCGACTTGTCTTGCCACTGGACTCAGGCGAGAGAGTGAGGTCGACGAATTGCGCAACTCTTCCTCACTTTAATCCAAGTCATCGCGCAAATCATTCTTCATCCAACGTCATATATCACCTTCAAGCCCTGTGGCGATGGGCCAGCGGCGATGCGGCAGGCGTGGGTACGCTGGCAGCCGTAGTCGCAGACCTGCACACAGGCGGTTCAGGTCATATGGTTGTCAGGATCTTAGAATTGGCTCGTTGAGCTAACACGTGTGAGACAGTACAAGTATAACGTGATTCGACGTAAGACTCAACGACACAACGTTCTATGGATTTATTGCCATATTAAATACAGAACGATGATTACAACAATATACAATATATAACTCACGACGCTCACAACCACAATACAGCTCACAAGTCTGACGCTCAAGATGACAGTCGTTCGGCTTTCAACCACAGAGATCCACACAAACGCCTTGCTTTCACCGCACACGTCCTTCCAGTCTCAGGTCCCAGCTCGGTCTGTCGCTAGCGCGCAACTTGCTGACCGCCTCTAGTGGCGTCACGTGGCCTGCGTGCGTCTTGTCGTCAGCCTGACCGCTGGTCGCGTGTCAGGTAACAATCTTGCCAGCCGACAATTCTTGTCCGCCGGGTGTCGTAACGATGTTGCTGCATAGCTATCCCATGTTAGGCTCTGACATCCTCCCCGGGTACATCAATGAAAGATGCCATCTTTCATTCATGATGTATGTATATACTGGGGTAGTGTTAACTTCATGTCAGAGTCTACCCTTTCCCTGTGTTATGCATGAAAATACATATATGGCATAGAAATATATACGCTAAATGTAAGTTGCATTGAAATGACAAATGAAGTACAACTTTTAACACAAATCAGGTTTCATCCCCCTGATGGCTGGTTACCTCAATTGCAATAATACCCAGTCAGATCAGTAGTACCAGCTTCACGCATCTACCTCCCAGCTATTTGAAAAAAACGTAATAATATGGTTGTTTTGCAACAGCCATCTAGCCAGACTGAAATACGGCTTTATATGAGTCGTATTAAACACTCAAACTCTGACCTCATTTGGCCAGGAGCTCTTATGTTGGTTTGCAATGTTGGCAGCTCTCTGCCATGCTTGGTGGACGCCTACCCGGTGTGTTAGCCATTTGAGCAACAAAATGTCTATTTATACAATACACATTAATGAATATGTTTCAAATTATGGCCCTTGGTGTAATTCATAAATGCAAGGGAAGTAATTTTGACATTCAAGAAATATAATAAATTACAATAATTATTTAATTTCTTAGCGTCATTGCTTGACGTTTCTTCATATTAACGAGAAAAAGTCGGTAATATGAATACATTAATCAAGATATGATTCTAAGATTACACTAATCAAAATAAATAAGTACCCAATTGGTGTATTATATTTTATAGATTCAAAAGGATTTTACAATCGTCATAAGTTTTTGAATATTTGTATATCGTCTGCTAATTTTGGTGTACTTTTTAAATTACACAGGAAGTACACACGAAACTCAAAATTTAGTTGCTGTTACACTGTCTGAACACAACTGCTCCGGTTTTATTTTGTAACGGATAGTAAAATGTTCTCAACGTTCGTGTCTGATGTTATAGTATCACAACTTTCGGATTATGATGGAATGTTCTTAATTCCGATGTGTTCACAACTTCTGGATAATGATCGACTGTTCTTATTTCTGATGTTTGAGTGTTGAACCTTTTGGATTAAGTTCGCTTGTAGAAGTCACTGTTCAGTCCACATTTGCACACGTCGATCAAATATCACTGTGAAGAAATCCACATACAGCTGTCACTGTTAACTGGTAAAGTTCGCTTCTGGTAAGTTGTTAAGCGCCGGTGACACTGTTCTTGTTTATATTTACAGTTAATAATCTTCTCTTTCTAACACACACTACACAATTATACTACACTCATTACATGGCTTAATTAAAATAAGTATATTATACATGTCGGTTTTTAACCGTATCACAATTACAATTATAGACCTTACACAGTAGGTGAATAGCAACGAAATTCACTCATTGGTGGCTGTGTTGGTCTGAGTGTATTAGTACACACTGCACTCAGACATTGCTTACTGGGTCGGTCGGACAACGGGACAAAAGATCGGCAACTGTATTGATTCTGCCTGGAATATGTCGAACTTCGAAACTGTAATTTTGAAGCTTCAGGGACCAGCGAGCAATCATATTGTTGGATGGTACTCCGGCATTTATATACCGTAATGGACTGTTGTCAGTTTCGATGATAAAGTGACGTCCTAGAAGGTATTTGGATAGTTTCGTCACACTCTCTACTAAGGCAAGTGCCTCTAATTGTGGAATGGACCATGCACGCTCTCGAGGCCTTAGTTTTCTTGATATAAAACAAACGGGATGCAGGATGTTGTTGTATACTTGCAACAGGACTGCCCCAATTGCAACGGAGCTAGCATCTGTTCTCAATCTGAAAGGTAAACGGATGTTGGGCAATTTAAGGATGAGATTATTCGAATTCTTATCGGAAAAGTATGCCAAAACTTTATGAAATGCATTTCGTAGGCATTCATCGTGTACAACTTTTTCAGGCTTATCCTTAGTTAGTAAATTAGTAAAAACCTGGGTCAGTTCTGAAAAATCAGGAATGAAACTCCTGTAATAGTTGATCAGTCCCAACAAGCTGCGGACTTGTTTCTTATTCGTTGGAAGTGACAGTTTTAGAATTTTGGAGACAATTTTGTTGTCTGTCATGACAAAGCCATTGGATATTCAGTACCCCAAAAATGATATCTCTTGGTAAGCCATGCTCACCTTTGAAGGCTTCACTGTCAGTCCGTGCTGTCTGATACGTTCTAGTGTCTGTTCTAGTGTCTTTATATGTTCCGTCATTGTCTCTGTATGGACACAGATGTCGTCGATATAGCAAATAATATTAGGAATGTCAGCTAGGAGGAGTCGTGTCATGCGTACGAATGTGGCTGGGGCATTGACTAGCCCAAATGGAAGTTTGCACCATTCGTACAGTCCCCAAGGCGTGGCGAATGCTGTTAGATGTCTGCTGTCTTCATGTACAGCTATCTGCCAATAACCTTTAGACATGTCAAGCGTCGTAAAGAACTTAGCGTCAGTCAGTTCTGTCAGAAGATCGTCAGTGTTTGCCATTGGTTCAAGATCTAAAACAGTTATTTTGTTCAGTTTTCTGTAGTCGATGCAAAGTCGTATTGTGTTGTCCTGTTTGCGTACAATGACCATGGGTGAAGAGAAGTCTGATAGGGATCGTCTGATGATGTTGTTTTTTTCTAAGTTGATGATTTCTTGATGTAATTGTTCTTTGTAATGTAATGGTATTGTGTATGGTCTGCATCTTATGGGTGTGTTTGATGTGAGTGTGATGTGATGCTGTACTAATTCTGTTTGTCCTGGGTTGTCGGAAAAAATGGTGTTGTACTGTTGTATCAACTGTTTGCAACTGTTTGTCTCTGCTTGACTTAAGTTTGGATTGATCTTGATCTCATTCAAGCAGTTTGTCGTGTCTAATGTAGGTATTGGAATCTCGTCGCTAGAATCGTCATCTTCGTGATCTATTATCACGGTGCAAGCTGTCGTATCGTCTTGTTCGTTGTCTCTGTTGTGGTATGGTCTTAGCATATTTATGTGAAATATTTTGTGTTTGTCTTTTATTAGGATCTCGTAGTCTACAGGTGAGATTTGTCTTGTCACTTTAAAAGGTCCCTGCCAAGAATCAGTCAGTAGCTGTCTGTCACTAGGTAGTAGTAGTAGCACGTCCTGTCCAGGTGTCAATGTTATAGTCCTGTTACCTTTGTCTGCGTACTGTCTGTAAGTAGCACCAGATAGTTTTAGTGCATTTTTAGCAATTTCACATGATTTAATAATCCTTTCACGCAATGATGTTACATACAAGAATGATGATATGGGTTTAAGTACTGGAGTAGAGTCAGTTAACATTTGGTGATAAATTGTTAATGGGCCTCGTGGTTTGGCACCATAGATTAGTTCAAAAGGAGAGAAACCGGTACTAGAATGTGGTACCTCGCGATAAGCAAAAAGGACAGCTGGTAGGTATACATCCCAACTATTGGGGTGATCTTGAGTTACTTTTGCAAGCATGTGCTTCAGATCCCCATTAAGCTTTTCTATAATCCCGCTCGAGTGAGGATGATAGGGGCTATTGAAGACTTGCTTCACTCCTAACATTTTGGTGAAAGCTTGGGTCGATTGCGGCAATAAACTGAGTGCCTCTATCAGACTGGATAGTATCTGGAAACCCGATTCGGGAGAAGATATGGAAGAACACTTCCATGATGTCGTTGGCAGTAATGTTCTTTAGAGGAATAGCTTCTGGCCAGCGGCTACATTGATCAATAAAAGTTAGAATATATTTATTCCCTCTAGTTGTTGTATGACTAAGGGGGCCCACAATGTCAACTGATAATTTTTCAAAAGGTCGACTGGCTAAGTCAGTGACTTGTAACTTTGCCTGTGGGTGTTTACCTTTTTTTACCAGTTTCTGGCATGTATCACAACTTCTGCAATATGTTTTTATGTCATTGCAAAATTTTGGCCAATGAAACTGTGTCAATAACCTTGACCTGGTTTTAACATATGCCATATGACCTGCAAAAGGTATATCGTGAGCAAGATGTAAAGCTTGCTTGCGATAAGTATTTGGCAAAACAGTTTGCTTCGTTGTAATGTCACCTCTGGTGTAATACCTGGTGAGTATATCATTGTGTAAAGCAAAATGCCATTTCGCACTCTTGGTTACTCTTGCCTTTTTGCCGATCAGGTCAAAGTACTTTGACAGTGAAGGATCAGCTTTTTGAGATGTTATGAATGCTTCCTTCATAGAGTCACTAGGTGGTAATTCTGGGCTAAGCATTTGTATAGCCTCAGTTTGGTTACTTTCATCTTGCACTCTAGCAGTAGCTCTTGTTACTGCGTTCACACACTCAATGACATCAGATGATGATGGAATGATATCGTTAATGATGTGATGAGAACTTAGTGCTGCATTAGCTAACATACATTCAATAGGTGATATGACATTTTCAATGATGACATTTGGTGGTGATGTTGTGTTATCATCAATACATAGTGATGTTATGTCATGGTTATGAGGTTTGTCATTCACCTCAGGTAAGTTTCCTATGATTATATCACACACTGGGTTCGTAAGTGCGGCGCACTTTACTTTCCCGGTGAGGAAAGGTGTTTCAATGTATGCCCATGCTAATGGATATTTCTCAATATTGCCTGAAAATGTTCTACATGTAATGTGCCTGCCTGTATAGTCTGTAGGCGTTATGAATGTTGTTTTCAGGCCAATAAGTGTACTTCCGGTGTCGCGAAGTACTGTAGCAAACTTGCCATTAACATACCCGTGATGGATGTCTAATCTGCCTTTTGAGTCTATTACCAAGTTAGCTTCCTCATTGGCAATAGGGATGGCGTGCCCGCATGTTAAGATACCATTTTCATAGAAGGTGTTACAGACAGTGCATTTGTTAGCACTAAATACATCACAAGCCTGTGCTGCATTCACAGGATGTTTCTCTGGATTTTCGTCTTCTGACGCTGAAGCTATCGAACAAGGCGGCATTGGCTTTGTTGGTCATATGCCTGCCTCTACAATCCATGCGATGGTGCCCGTAAGCCTTGCAGAGAAAACATTTACGTAAACTTTTGAACGATTTACGTTCTCTGTCTTGTCTGTTTACCATATTTTGCAAGTATGTTTGGTACCCTGGGTTTTTATCGCACATCTCGTTCAAATGGTGAGAAAATTTACAGTGAATGCAATGTCTAAATTTCTCAGAGGTAGGCCTGTTTGGTTTTTGCCTACTATAGTTTTTCTCATAGTTGGCCGCTGCTACCCAGTTACTGTCAGTAGCTTCAGTGGCAAAGCACTGTTTGTTGGCCGTGTAATAGGCCGACCCACGTCTTTCAATTTCTTCCACACTTGTGCATTCATTCTCCTGTAAGAACTTAGAAAAAGATGATGGGATAGAAGAAATGATTTTATCTCGAATGATGAGATCTTCTAATCTATCATAACTTTTGTTAATTTTGGCTGCTGAAGTCCATTTGCTGAAAACATCTCGGACTAAACAGAGGTAGTCAGAGAACGTTTGAGTTGATTTGGACTCAATTTACTAAATTGTTCTCTGTAACCTGCCTCGTCTAACATGAAATGTGCCATTATCTTAGATTTAATATAATGGTACTCTTTTCTGAGGTCTTTGGGGATGGTTTCAATGACTTTAAGAGGTTCCCCAGATAGACTCCTCATATATAGAATATTCCATTCAGAAAGTGGAACTTGGTAATGTTCCATTAAAGTCTCAAAATTTTGGGTAAAGGCTGCTATGCAGTCACCCGAGGTATAGTTACGTACGATACCTTGATACTTCTTATACTGGTTTTCTTTTTCCAGTCTTTCAGATTTCTTTGACTCTTTATTCATTGCAGTCTCAGTGTCAAGTTGTTTCATTTTCAACTGTAACTCTAGTTCTTCTCTCTTACTCTGAGCTGCTATTTCTGCTTTTTTAAGTTCACTGTCTAACTCAGCTTGCTTAGTCTTTGCAGCCATTTCTACCTCGGCTTGCTTTAAAGCTGTTTCTGCCTCTATTTGCTTGGCAGCATTTTCAATCTCTGCCTGTTTTAGAGCTCTTTCTGCTGCTCTATCTTCGCGCTCACAGTATTCAGCGTATTTCTTCTCACTCCATTGTGTTAATTCATCACCTGTTAGACGTAATTTAATACCCATATCGATGAAATCAAATAATGACGACATGATGGAGAAAATACGTCAATGAAAATCAACCACACAAAATATGTTATAAATGGTTAGTAGTAAACAATTTACAATTGATTTTACTATACGATGCGTGCCCACTATTGCATACGTAAAGTTAAAGTATAGAAAAATATACTCAAGTGCCCTGGATACGGTGAAGAATGGTTGGACAATCGGGCTAGAAAACTGTGGGGTCGTTACTTCGGAACCACTAATGACCTCTACGGCAAGGTTATGGATGGTACGGAAAAACCTGCTTTGTTTTTGGAAGAAAATAAGTTAGCGTCTATTTGTTGGTGTGTGCCTGCAAGTCACTAAGTGTTGATTAGGTTTGGATGGCGTCGAGTATAATTGTATGTCGTAAGTTTGTCCGTCAACAGTGTTTTCTCAACAGAAGTTACACTCTTTCCAAAACTCTTTGCGTTCCACAAACTCAATGCACAAAGACAATCTATCTGTATCTGAACACTCAATAACATTGATGACACATCACTTACATCAAGATGACATTCAGTAAGGACATAGACATCAAGTTTACAAGATGGCGACAAGGTCAAAATGGCGACAAAATCACAATGTCGACAAGGTCAAACGGTGACAAGTTTCACAAATCACAAATGTTTTACACGCTTACAGGATCAAACAATATGTACTGTACATTTACTAATGGTTTTACACATATTTAAACAATGTAGTAATGGATCACAATGAGACTTTTACGATCACATTTACATAACTATAACCTTGACAAATTTTACAAGTTCAAGAATTATAGTTTTAAATCGTTAATGACGTATGGTTTAAACAAAGACGAGCAACACACGTCTACATATATTAGGTTCTTAAACAAGGACGAGCAACCCACGTCCACACATGTCAGGATCTTAGAATTGGCTCGTTTAGCTAACACGTGTGAGACAGTACAAGTATAACGTGATTCGACGTAAGACTCAACGACACAACGTTCTATGGATTTATTGCCATATTAAATACAGAACGATGATTACAACAATATACAATATATAACTCACGACGCTCACAACCACAATACAGCTCACAAGTCTGACGCTCAAGATGACAGTCGTTCGGCTTTCAACCACAGAGATCCACACAAACGCCTTGCTTTCACCGCACACGTCCTTCCAGTCTCAGGTCCCAGCTCGGTCTGTCGCTAGCGCGCAACTTGCTGACCGCCTCTAGTGGCGTCACGTGGCCTGCGTGCGTCTTGTCGTCAGCCTGACCGCTGGTCGCGTGTCAGGTAACAATCTTGCCAGCCGACAATTCTTGTCCGCCGGGTGTCGTAACGATGTTGCTGCATAGCTATCCCATGTTAGGCTCTGACATCGGTCGTCTTCTACTGAACGGAGCAGCAGTGGGATTCGGCAGCCCCCTTAGCGACTGAGCAGCCCTCTATAGGAACACATTTCTCACCTCCATAGCAAGAGGAAGGGGCTAGAAAAGGTGCCCTAAACATTGTCTGCTCCATCACTACCTAACCAGCTAGCCGCGGTTGGTGGGTAACCTAACAGGGGTCGACATACACACAAAGATAAAACAAGCAAAGCTAAAAGAGTAAACCATATTCCCTTAACAATTGAAACTTGGAATGTACGCACACTACTTGACAGAGACGGCGAGTCGGGTCCAGAGAGACGAACAGCACTGATTGGGAGAGAGCTGGGCAGGTACAACATCGACATTGCAGCCTTGAGCGAGACACGACTTGCAGAAGAAGGCCAAATCTGTGAAATAGGTGCTGGCTGCACATTTTTCTGGAGTAGAAGGAAATGCGAGGAAAGACGCCAATCCAGTGTGGGATTTACCATTAAGTCGGCCCTGGTTGGCAAATTAGCTGGATTTCCAAAGGCTATAAACGACAGGCTCTTGACCATGAAGTTGCCCCTGCTGAATGGAAGGAAGCATGCAACCAACTATGACCAACGAAGATGATGTCAAGAACAAGTTCTATGAGGACCTGCACAATGAACTAACATCTGTTCCCAAAGGAGACAAACTTATACTACTTGGGAATTTCAATGTCAGAGTAGGCACGGACACAACCTCTTGGAGTAGCATTATTGGAAAGCATGGAGTCGGAGATTGTAACAGCAATGGTCTCCTCCTCCTTCAGACATGTGTCGAACATGATCTCCTGATTTCGAACACACTTTTCCGTCTCCCCATGAAAAATAGGACATCGTGGATGCACCCTCGCTCGAAACACTGGCACCTCATTGACTATGTCGTCGTCAGGAGGAGTGACAGACAAGACGTTCGAATGACAAAATCCATGTATGGTGCCGAATGTTGGACAGACCATCGTCTCATTGTCTCGAAAATAAACATTCACATCAAGCCACCACGGCGTCCTCAAGGGGTGAAAATGCAAAAAAAGCTAAATATCACCCGCCTATACAGCAAGAAAATGCAGCAGTCGTTTGAAAATATGCTGGAAGACCGCCTCAAGCCCAATGCTGCAGCTAAACAGGATACAGAAACAGAATGGAGAGCCCTAAATGACATAACTTACAACACTGCAATGGAAATCCTGGGTCCATTCCCTCGAAAGCATAAAGACTGGTTTGATGAAAATTCCGAAGACATCAACCAATTGCTGGCCGAGAAACATCTTCACCTCAAGGCACATTTGAATGACCCGAAGTCAACATCAAAAAAGATGCCTTCAAGAACATTCAGAGAGTAGTGCAGCAGAAACTTCGGTTTCATGCGGGACTCCTGGTTGAGCAGCAAAGCTGATGAAATTCAGGGCTTTGCTGACAGACATGATGTGAAAAACTTCTACGACTCATTGAAAGCGGTCTATGGCCCTACATCACTAGGCATAGTTCCCATCATCAGTGCAGATGGGAGAACATTGGTCACCGATAAGAAAGAAATCCTTCAACGCTGGGCAGAGCATGTCAGCAACATTTTAAATGCAACCTCCTTCTTCGATGATGAAACCATCAACTGCCTTCCTCAAGTTCCCACCAATGAGACACTTGATGATCTGCCAACCATAGTGGAAGTAAATCAAAGCCATCCAGCAACTCTCCAGCGGCAAGGCACCTGGTCCTGTCTCCATCCCCGCAGAGACATACAAGGCAGGTGGGCCGGTCCTAACAGAGCAGCTTCACCAAGTCTTTACAAACATATAGCTGAACAAGACCATGCCACAAGATTTCAAGGAAGCGTAAATAGTCCACCTTTACAAACGTAAAGGAAACTACCAATCCTGTGACAACCACCGAGGCATCTCCTTGCTTTCAATTGCAGGGAAGATACTCGCCAGAATTCTTCTGCCTAAAATCCCCTCGATAGGCTTCCTAATTCTCGATAAAGTGGACTTCAATTTCGCTGAAGTCAATGTGGGTGCTTCACTAAATCATGCACCACGTGGAAACGTGTTGACTATGGATTCTTTTCGCCCTGGTGCTGAAAGGCAGCTGCAATGTGCAAATGTCGTGGAATCATGCACATCTTGCGTAAATGTTCTTACAGCTAACCTACTTTATTCCATTGCACCACTTGCCGTCTTGACTATGACTGTCAAATGTTATTTGTATGATTTTGTCTTGCCACTTAATACCAAGAATTCTTCGCAGACACCGCATATGAAAGCTGTTTAAATGTTTCTCTTGGTGTGAGTAAGTTGTCCAGGTTTCACTGCCATAAAGAAGAGTACTAAGGACACAGGCTTGATAGACAAGGACTTTTGTTTTTGCAGTAAGCTTCCTGTTCTCCCAGACTCTTTTTGTTAACCTGTTCATTGTTGTTGCTGCCTTACCAATCCGGATGTTGATTTCCTGATCTAGGGATAATTTGCTATTTACCACTGATCCTAGATATGTAAAATGGTCTACCATCTCTAGTTCGGCGTCGTCAATAAAGATTGATGGTACCCCATGTGCACCTTGTGACATAATCTGTGTCTTCTTTTTGCTAATTGTTAAACCAAATTCAGAACAAGCATTGGAGAATGCAGATAGTAGACATTGCAATTCTTCCTCAGAGTGGGTCGTAACTGCAGCATCATCTGCAAAAAGCAACTCTCTGATCAGTACCCTCCTAATTTTGGTCTTGGCCTTCAATCTTTGAGCATTGTAAAGGCCGCCATCTGAGCGTGAGTGAATGTATATACCACCATCCTGATCACGAAAGGCATATTTCAGTAGAAGTGAAAAGTATATTCCAAAGAGGGTGGGAGCTAGTACACAACCTTGCTTAACTCCACTCTTTATTAAAAATTCTTCAGAAGTTGCACCATCAAACTTGATTATACCCTTCATGCCTGTGTGGAACGATTCCACAATGGACAGAAGAGTTGGTGGGCAGCCAATCTTCTTTAGTGCGTGAACAGACCCTCACGACTAACCAAATCAAATGCCTTTGTGAGGTCGACGAAGGCAATAAAGAGTGGTTGATTCTGTTCACGGCATTTTTCTTGCATTTGTCGCAATGAGAATATCATATAAATGGTAGACCGGTTCTGTCGAAAGCCACACTGTGATTCGGGGTAGACTTGATCTCCTATGACTTGAAGTCTGCGCAGAACAATTCTGGCAAATACTTTTTCAACAATACACAGAAGTGAGATACCCCTATAGTTGTTGCAGTCGCTCCGATCGCCCTTGTTCTTGTACAGTGTTATGATGCTTGAATCTTTGAAATCCTGTGGGACTTGTCCTTCTCGCCAGCATAGCTCTATTAGCTGGTGGATCTGTAGAGTGAGTGTGTCTTGCCCACTCCTGATAACCTCTATTGGAATCCCATCCTTACCTGGAGCCTTGCCAGATGCAAGTTCATTTATAGCACACTTAACTTCTGTTATGGTGGGAAGTGTGTCCAGGTGGTCAAGAGTTTGTAGAGCCTCTATGACGTTGAGGGCACCATCCGCTAGTTTGGTCTCACTTGAGTAAAGCTCCAAATAGTGCTCTACCCATCTGTCCATCTGCTGTTTCTTGTCAGTGATGATTTCTCCAGTCAAGGTTTTCAATGGTGCACTTCTTTTGATCACTGGACCACAGGCTTTCTTTATTCCTTCATACATGCTTCTTATGTTTCCCTTATCACTTGCGATTTGAATGGACTCACATAACTTGATCCAATAATCATTTGCACACTGCCTGGCAGCCTTTTGCACATCCTTCCTAGCTTGCCTTAGTTCACTCAGAGTGTTACGCGTTGGTCTTTCCTTGTTTCTTAAGAGAGCTTTCTTCTTCTTATCAATCAAGGGCTGCAGAGTCTCGCTGTTTGCCGCAAACCAGTCCTGCCTCTTATGATCCACAGTGCCGTAAACCCCTACGGCAGTTTTATAAAGAGTTTCCTTAATTTGACCCCACTTTTCATTTACTGTACAATTTTCTGGTGTATCAGTGAAAGCGTCTTCAAGTTGCTGTTGAAACTGAAAGCACTTTTCAGGATCGTGAGTGTTAATAATATTAATCCTGGGGCTAGATTTGTGTTTAGCTGTGTAGATTCTCTTTGGTCTCAGTCTAACCCTTGCAACAACCAAAGAATGATCCGTATCAAAGTCGGCACTGTGGTAACTTCGAGTCAATGATATATGGTTCATATGTTGTCTCCGTGTGATGATGAAGTCCAGGTGGTGCCAATGGCCGGATCTTGGATGTTTCCATGTGACCTTATGCATCTCTTTTGTTTTAAAAAAGGAGTTTGTAATACATAGGTCATTACTGGTGCAATGCTCCAGCAGCCTTTGCCCATTTTCATTCATGCGACCGATGTTGTATTTTCCAAGGCACACTGGCCATGAACTCGAGTCCTTGCCCACACGAGCATTGAAATCACCGAGCATATAAATGTAGTCAGATTTTGGAACTGCCTTGATCACGGAGTCTAACTCCTCATAGAACGAATCCTTCACATCATCAGAGGAATCGAGTGTCGGTGCATATGCAGTAATAATGGTGGCAAACCCACAAGAGGTTGCCAAGCGCAGGGATAATAGTCTTTCATTTCCTCCTGCTGGAATTTCAATCATTCCCAGTAGCGAATTCTTCACTGCAAAGCCCACACCGTGTTGCCTTTTTTCTGCCTGCCCTCTACCCTTCCAAAAAAAGGTGTAATTGTTTTCCCTGAGTGACCCTTCCTCAGCGAGGCGAGTCTCCTGCAGGCCAGCAATATCAATGTTAAGACGATTGAGTTCGGCATCAATCACAGCCGTTTTTCTCACATCGTCAATATTGGTCAAGTCAGTGGAAAATCCTGGACACATGGTTCTCACGTTCCAGGTTGCAAGCCGTAGCTTGAGGTTTCTATTTTTATTTTTGTTTGTACCTGGTGCATTGGTTTTACAGCCTGCGATTCAGATTTTGTCCTAGCCCCAAGCACCCATTGAAGCAAGCAGGCTGTGGCGGATCAGCACCCAATTGGCCGGGGGATGCCCAGCTTGAGGCGGGCGGTAGCTGATCAGTGACACCTGTAGGTGTCTCACACCGTCAGAGGCAACGTGTGGCGCCCCATGTCTACGCCAGTTGACAGGGACTTATAACCCGTAACAGTTGCCTCTCGCTTTGATTCCGAGACCAGTTAAGACCAGGGATGGAGTTATTGCCTCTCCATAGCACAAAGCCTGGGCTAAAATATAGAGATCATGTGTTGCCCATGCAGCATGATCCCTCTCTCGGCCTGCCTAGTTCACTCCAGAGGAAAGGTAACACCCCTACATCTGGAACAAGACAAGCTGCAGAAGCTGCCGGATCAGCAAAGCAATGCTCTAACTGTCCGCCTGTCGGAGCTTCGATCCTAGACCAGCTGCCAACCAAGGCTTAGGGCCTGGTCTGCCCTGCCATGACATTTTGTCTTTAGCTTGCATTTTCTCGCACCAGGGTAAGGCGTGTGCCTCCCAATTGCGCTCTTCCGCCCGAAGCCGTTGGCATAATGTGGGGTGTCGGGTTTGGTAAGCGCCGCCCAACGTTCGGCGCTAACAGAAAGCAGGTAGTACCGTCTACTGTTATACTGTAGCTCAGTCATATCTGACTAAGACCTGACGAACAACTAACTAACTAACTAACTAACTAACTAACTAACTAACTAACTAACATACGGTTTGCTGGAGATTATAAATTTGAAGAAACATGATCGCCTATGCTAGATGGTTAATCAAGCGATGATGATGATGAATGTTATAATATAAAAACAGAGACTGACTTGCATCGTTCTGTAAACACGCTTGTCACATTGCTCTCTGAATCTCGTGAACACCGATGTCGTTGGCAGCCATCCATAGAGTACTCGGAGCCCAATGGCTCGTAATAATAACGAATGTATGATGAGACTACAAGTATCTAAGCCTGGAAGCATACTGGATGTACTCTCTGTCTGGGAAAACATGTTATACCAGCTGCCGCTGTGAGTATGTCTTGATCCTTTCGTCTGGGGATCTGCTAGATTATTGTGTACAGGAGGATTGTTTCAAGGGATCATTGTCGATGACATTATCCTGATGACAACATCCATACATGAGCACCTAGGCATGGAGGCTGTAAATGGAAATTGCTTACAGTATATATCTCAGGACTGTTAGAAATTGTGAAGGCCTTAAGGCCCTGGGAGAATTGATAGGAAAGGAAACCAACGCACAGGTAGTCAGAGCCCCTTGTCTTACCTGGAATCTGTCTAATAGAATCAGACCTTACACAAACGCAGGTCGAGGTTGGACACACTGTCCTTTGATTGACATAATTGGCTGTGACCTTTCTCTCCTCGAAAGAGGAACGCAGAAGAATAAAAAGGTATGCCATTGTCAACAGTCTCCAGCCCAGTGCTCAGAGGGGATGCATCAAACAAGAAATATAATGAACCTACCAATTGTCGTTACTCGCATCTCAGCATCATCTAGACCGTTTCTGTCGAACTGTGTGCACTTGTAGTTTGTACAATTGTTTTCCACGAAGGCTCCAACATTATAACACTGTCCGTCCCAGCGGCAGCCTGCAACAATGGAACCTGGTCTGCTATCATAAGTAACAAGTGACGCATAAACAAATCGTGATTAACATTTAGACGGAGCAGAACTTAGAACTACAAAAATTAGATTTTTAAGAGCTTGCATCTTTCGCATTTCAACATACGCCTGTGAGACCTAGGCATTTACTAAACAGGCTGAACAGCGTATAAATCTATTTGAATATAAATGTTATAGACGAATTCTAAGAATATCTTGGGTAACGAAAAGAACACATGCATCCATACTTCAGGAGCTGAGTATTGAAGAAGGTTGGCTATTAAAGACGATAAAACAAAGGAGATTGATATATTTTGGCCATTTGAAACGTTACGAAAGTTTGGAGAGAACAATAATGGAGGGGTATTTGCCTGGGAAGAGAAGAAGAGGAAGGCCAAAGAGAAGATGGGTGCAGGATGTGGCGGATGATCTCTAGATGGATGTATTGGACGCGGGACATCTTGCTTATGATCGACAGGTTTTCCGGAAGTTTGTTATGGGAGCGAGGTTTTGCAAAGGACATGCTACTGAATTAATGAATGAACTTCTTGAAGTAGTATTATGGACTACGCTTGAGTTCAAAGCGAGCGGCCACAAACAATCCTCATCATCAGTTTAGTCAGCAAGTAGATGGTGTAGAAGACATCGCATTATGTTACAAAGAGTTCCCAGTTTCCAGTAACTCTATATAACAATGCTTATATCTAAGCCCCTCGTTTCTTTGATTGTCCATGTGTACTAGTTACCTCTTGGGGGAACTATTTTCTGTATCACAGGATTCCGCTCTCAAGTATTCTCAGTTGAACAAGACGAGTGCTTCAATTTAGTCCAATGTCTCAATGCTTTATTTTGATTGAAGAACAAAGACACATTTCTAAATAATGTATTTGGGTTTCATATGCGTGTGTAAGGTAGTCGTGACATATGTACTGAGAACTTAATAACCTTTCATTACGTTTTACGCATCGTCTTCTCACAAAGAGAATGTTATATGCGCAGTTTGTATCGTGCATTCAGTTTTCAAGGAGCATGTAAATTGTGTGGTTTGTTGAATTAAAACTGAAACTATTGTGACATTACGAGACTTAGACTGATGGCGTGACAAGAATGTAACGGAAGGCGACAAGTCATCGAGTAGTCAATCTGTAACTGAACCTTGTTGTGCATACAGACGCTGGTTGTATAGATATGGACATTTACCTCGTAAGTAAACCAACATACAGTGAATGTGTAACAAATAGATACATTGAAAGTGTAACACTAATTATTGTTCAGTGGATCTGTGTCTCTATGCAGTTTAAATGTGGATCTTATTCCCGACATAGTATATTGACGATCTATGACTCCTTACAATGTTTTGAAGATCTATTGTTTACTACGGTATATTGTAGTGTTATGGATTTACACACACACACACACACACACACACACACACACACACATATACACACACATATATATATATATATATATATATATATATATATATATATAATATATATATATATATATATATATATATATATATATATGTGTGTGTGTGTGTATGTGTGTGTGTCTGTATATATATATATATATTATATATATATATATATATATATATATATATATATATATATATATATATGTGTGTGTGTGTGTTTCCCTAGGTCGGTCAGTGGAGCACACACTGCCAGGTGTAATCCGTTGTTTCCCTAAGTCAGTCAGTGTAGTTCACTGCCAGATATGACCTATTGTTTGAATAACGAAGACACAAACAATAGAATGTACGATTTATTGCCTGGCATGATTCGCAGTATCTCGCCAGGTATAAGTGTGTGAATAGGAACACCTATTCCCACTCCAGCAGTAAAAGAATGTGCCCCTCTGTCAGAAAAGTCTACCAATATCGGCAGAACAGGGCGGCAGTTAAACAATAGGGTAGGTGAACACATACCCAATTGGATTGACAAGATACAACACACAGGCGATGGGAGCCTGGGAAGGCCGACACCACAAACTTCCTGCGTCGTCGATTGCACGGCAAAATTTGTAAACCGGTCATGTGATTGTGGTTAGAGTGATGTGTAATACACAAAATAGTCCATTGTTAAATTTTACAGAGGCCATCATGATTAATCTACATAGTTCAGTTTTGTGCAAACAGAAATACATGACAGTCAGTTTTAAATTACCGCGCCAGACAATTGACATTACTGTGCGATCATGTGTATATTTCAGCTTAAAAGATATATCTAGTTATTTTACTTTATGTTGAGTGAATTCTGCAGTATGTACCTGACGAGATGCAAAAAGATATGCCAGGCAATGAATCGTGCAATCTATTGTGTATGTCTTCGTTATTGAACTTCACTACAGTGTAACATCGATTTGATCGGCTGTTTCCCCAAGTCAGTCAATGCAGCACACTCTGCTAAGAACTAGTGTCATATATTCTGAAGGGAGTGGGAAATCACTGTGGTGCATGCCCCATTTCTAATCAAAGAAGTTGGGCCCCTGGAGCACCTTTTTCTGAAGTATAAACCTATTTGAAAGATGCCCTCCTTATTCAGAAGACATGATCAGTCCCCTACTCTTATTTATCTATAAATGTCATTCTTATCATGTGGCTGTCAATCAATACCCCACATGGTGTCTGTTATATCATATCAGAAAATGACAATGTTCAAAATCTAAAAATATCTGTGTTAATGTTTTATGTAATACAATGTTTTATGTAACCGTTCAATTACACAATGTTTTATGTAACTGGTTAATTACACACAATGTATTATGTAATTGTTTAATTTATTTATGGGAACCATCCAGGACGTAGCCATCCCAATATGTCATATATTCTGAAGGGAGTGAGAAATCACTGTGGTGCATGCCCCATTGCTAATCAAAGAAGTTGGGCCCCATCCTCTTCTATCTTCAATAACCCCAGAATATGTCCCTCGAGTTATCTGCAGGCCTCGTCTTATTTAATTTAGTCTAGGAGATATAGATTATGGCCCTGGTGAGAATAATAAATACTAACTGGGATTCTGCCCCTTCTCCAAAGATTCTTATAGCTCTTGAACTCCCCTATTTGTTTATCAAATCTGAGGAAAGTCTGGAGAATTCTCTCAGCCTGATTTATGTTAAGAAAGCATGGATATTGAACAGTTGATCGACCTAGTCTTTCCTCCCCATTTTTAGTATTTCATCCTGATTGAATTTGTTTTTAAACAATTAAACACATAACCAATCACAATAGATCCTGACCACATGATGTACACATTAAATGGTGAATCACAGATATGTTGAACTAATAAATCAACATAAGATCAGTGAAAGTTAATTATTTATTGAATGGGCCTGTGTCTTCTGGCCTGGTAAATATACTTTCTCTTGTGGGTTGCACAAGATAAATTAGAAAAATGCATATAGGACCAATGTCACAGACCATCAACAAATAAGCATCAATACATGAGATGTCAATAAGAGTGGAAACATGGTATACATTTGAATGTTGTACATGTTAAGTGTGAAGATGATGAATCTACATTTAGGTATCAGTTCTTGAAAACTGAGTGTTGTGTGTTTTCTTTCTAAGAGAGAGATAACCTTATGATTTGGAGGATTAGGATAGGCCTGGGTCCATTGACTGATGGATCCACTTCAGGTCTGCCCGTGTAGCTCCTCTGAAGGCCTCCCCATACTCTGCTCAGGGGCAATTCATCCTCTATCTCAAGTGCTGTTCATCTCTTTCTCTCTCGGGTCTGGTTTGGTTGGTTGGCCAGTTGGTTGCCAGTTGGATGCCAATTGGTTGCCAATAGGTTGCCACCAAGACTTCACTGTGTAAAATTCACATAAACATATACAATCCTATCAATGCAATATTCTAGAAGTAGGTCAGAAGAAACCTAAATTTCTGAAGTAGGAACTAATTCCCCCCTTTCTCTTCTTTTCTCTAATCTAGTGTTGGGTTAATTTGGGGTTGTCAGAGTTTATCACACTGTGTACGCCTTGTCTCAGTTGGTTCCTGCTGTATGTAAGTTCTCATTGGACCTGGGGTCAGTGAGACGTGTACAGTAAGACAGTGACAAGAGTGAGGAGGTGTCAAGATGCATGTAAATAAATGACTAGTTCCCCTCCCCTTTTCTCTTCTTTTCTCTAATCTAGTGTTGGGTTAATTTGGGTTGTTGTTGTTGTTGTTGTTGTTTTTGTTTTTTTTAGCATATCCTTTACAGGACAGCTGTCAACACCGGCATCTTCCAGCTGTATGTTGATCTCTTGGCAAGATTACGCTCAGTAGTTTGCCATTGCTTTCTGAGCGGCCGGCTCAGTATCCTGCAAGTCTCGAGCGGGGGTCAAACCGCCTCAGCTCTCGCTCCGCTACGACTCTCTGCATGATAAAAGGGATTACAGAGAGAAAGTATTGTAACCCCACAGCCAGAGAGACCGGCTAATTTGGGGTGGTCAGAGTTTATCACACTGTGTACGCCTTGTCTCAGTTGGTTCCTGCTGTATGTAAGTTCTGATTGGACCTGGGGTTAGTGAGACGTGTACAGTAAGACAGTGACAAGAGTGAGGAGGTGTCAAGATGCATGTAAATAAATGACATACATTTATAACATTTCTATCACTCAATTGGGTTTGTAGTGTGTATAAATGATTCTCTGTGTTTTCCCAATTAACCAACTTCTTCTTCTTCTGTGTATAATAACTCCTTTCCCATTATCTGTTGTTGTTGTATTGAGTGTTGGGTGGTGTGGTGTTGAGTGTTTGGTGGTGTGGGGTTGTGTTTTTAAGTTGTGTTGAGTAAAGAGTTATGTCAACTTCTGGTGGTGAAGTTACGCGAAGCACAACTTTTCTGATGTAATGCAGTTCATAAGTGCCCTTATCTAATTAAAATTTGACACAAATATAAATATTTATTCCATCAAACCCTATTTGTTCAATAGGTGAAGGAGAAATTGAAGATTTGATTTCCCTTTCAGCATTCTAAATTGAAAATAGGCATAGATAAGTCTGTTTTAGAACAAGGCACTCATTCTAGTACACGAACTGTCATTTTAGCTGTAGATAGTGATAGCATTTTAAGCAGTGGTTCAGAGGAAATGCACAATATTGCCTTAGAATCATCACTTCGTACAGTTGTCCATAATAGAATGTAGTAGTATTATGCACTTCTTAAAGTTAATAATTATCTTTAAGAATATCAGAGATTGCAGTATTCGAAGAGAGTAGTAGATTGTCAGTTTACCCGGGAATCGGCTTTGTGTCGTCAGAATCTAACAGTCGAGCATTTTACATTTCAGAGGTTTTAATTTATAATAATACAATTCAATTGACATTACAAACACTGGATACCATTATTTGATACTTGATACATCTGGTCATCAGTCTAATCTAAGGATTAACAAGCCTACCTCGGATTCAGACATTCTGCCTTCCCTATTTAAAAATCGGTCACACTAGCTTTCACGTCTGTTCATCAGGAAGTTTGCAGAAAGAGTGCGCGATTAACATATTCTAAGCGGGTTTTCAAATGGAGGCGTTGTCAATTGTCTCTTTTTATCCAATGATCTCTGGTGCCTTGGCTGATGAAATCTTTCCCAGAATTAACGTCATCTGTCACTTGTTCAGTTCCAGTTTTGATGGTGCGTCAGTTTTAAGCTCTGGTTTCAGTTTTGAGTTTTGCGCCGTCAATTGTTTTACACTTTCCCATCTTCTTGGCGTGCATTCTTGTAAACCGAATAATGGTGGATAGTGGTTATGCCACAACTACAAAGCATATGACTACTGATTTATAACTAAAGCGTTAGAACTATAGAGTTAGAACTACTGAGCTAGAGTTATAGAGTTGGAATGACTGAGCCACAGCTATAGAGATAGATCTGCTGAGCTACAATTACAAGGCTAGTGCTAACGAGCTACAACTTCTGAGCTAAACCGATAGATCAGGAATTGCATAGTGACACTACTGAGCTACAACTATAGATCTAGAAATAAAACGCTAAAATAGAAAGTTGGAATTACATAGATAGAACCACAGAGCTGAAGATACGAAGCTAAACACTACATGGCTAGAACTACTTAACTGGAACTAAATAATGTAAGAACTATACTACTGAGCTGGAACTTTATATAGTGAAGTACAGAGATAAAGCTAGACTTCTAGAAAGATAGCTACGTCAAAAAAGGTTATACAACTGTCGTAGTAATCCTTTATTACTTTAGTGTTGTCCCTGGAGTGAGGGGAATCAACACCCGCAATTTTATTAACCCAATATTATTGTCCTAGAGAAACCACCAGAATCCGTCCACAAAACTCCATCAGTCTGTAGACATCTCTTTCTTACTCTCACTCATCCCTGGATCATACCCCCTCTCATCCTTCCCCAACACAACATACTCAACAACTCTAGCTTTAACAAATAAATACAACAAATAATTTATTAAAGCAAAGAGTATGTGTATGAGAAGTGTGTGTGTGTGTGTGATGTGTAGAATGTGTGTCGAATATTCTAAGGTGTATGTAGAATCAGACCAGTGAATCAGAAGCAAAGTTAGTTACATCACTGTGCTGAGCACACAACAGCACCATTTATTCCGGACAGAAAACCTCACCAATAAGATGTTTCTCCGGCCACGTGACAACTTTCTCCGATCACTCTCGAACAATCAGTACGCTGGTCATCAATGATAGACACTATTCGATATTGGTCTTCACTCTAGCAAACACCGTAAATTTACACTGTTCAATAATGTTTATTGATCAGAGAATCTTTCCAATGACTTAAATGTCACATGGGAAAATATAACTGTTCATAAGTCACTGGTTATACAATTTTTCCCATATAAAAAAAAAAACAACCTATTACTGTTCCAGGCAGTTATATATTGGTATATGTGTTACGTATAGTGTTCTGAATCTACGGTGATGTAGCATATCACTCAAGAAAAAAAATCACACATATGTTCATCAAGTCCTGGTCAGCAGAAGTCAGGTTTCTGCAGACCAACTAGGCCATGAGCTAAGTGTACAAGCCTCTCAGTAACGTCTGTCTTCCATCCGTGAGCCATCTTTTCTTCAACTTTGATACTAACTTCTTGGTAGTATATCGTATCACCATCAACAAGTAGACCTGTAAGTGGAACCTGTAGAATAGAGAATCCCCTGGTGAGAGCAACTAAATGCTGACCTTAATTAGGTGAGTGTAGGCCGATAGCAGCACTCAGATCTATAACAGAGAACCGAACTCTGTCATACGGCCAAATAGCTCATCACATTGGTCTGAGACATGGAAACACAAGGAAAGATTAAAGGAAACGGGTAGAAACCCAGCAGATGCCCTACTGGAAGATTCTACCATTTCACATTCCCTTCATCTCTCCCAACCATCCTCAATCTCTCTCATTATTATCCCACTACATTGTCCTTAACTGCGTGAGGTAAATGATATATTACACAAGCTTGTTAAAGCTATACAATAGGTTACTAGTGCCGACGCTCCTATAATACTTTCTAGCACCGCACTTATAGAACATTCTATCACTACACAGTACTGTACTCTATTCCTAATGATACTCTAAGTTAGATATGATTAATAGACTACCATATGCCTATTCCGGTTGATGATTGAGACTATGCAATCACAGACTGGATCTATGTCCGCCGATAAATATCAACTCTTTGACACTATAGTCTCTTTCAATTAACACAACTCGGAATACTGCGCCGATCTTTAACACTTCAGAATTTTTGGTCGACTCACTCCAACTTGTTTACCGCAACTGGTTTTATATCGGGGCTTGCGTGACGTCACCAAAAAGTCTAAACGCTCATCAGTCCAGAGTATGGCTTTCTCCCTGTTGTAGACTGACTGGAATCAATCCGACGTCTATTTTGCTTTCATAGGGGAAATCTTTGTCTCGTAAAACAAAAGTCCTGTCTGTCTGTGAGACAGGGGGTCCTTCCCCACATTACAGAATCCACCTGCCGTCTGTCCAGACCTTCCGTCTACAACTTCAAAGGCTATCTACCGCCTTTCAGACGGATGACGCCATTGTACGTTTCTCGAACAACCAACATCATACAGAAATGCCGACCTTGTGCAGACAGTTTTCGCGACGTATTTTGTTCCTCAGTCCCCTGCTCATCGAAATATTGCCTGTTTTTGTAGACGAATGTCGGGTCTTGTTTGTCATCAATCGAAACTATCAATTTTTTCCGCGACAACAACGTTTCACACATAATCAAACAACAGTCTTCAAGATATAAAAGGTGCCATATCCAGAGTTGGAGGACTCCAGTCCATATTTCTAGTAACAATCAACGTAATAAAACAAGCTTCCACTATAACAGTAAATAATAATTAGAAACATGATAGTTTGGTTGTCTCCTTGGAGCATTCGTTAGTTTAGCTGGTTCTTGGAGTTGTTCATTAGTTTGATTAGTTCCTTAAATTGTTCGTTGATTAGACTAGTTTTTTTAAGGAGTTCGATAGTTAGGTTGGTTCCTTGAATGATTCCTTAGTTTGGTTGGTTCTGGAATTCTCGGCTAGTGCAGTTGGTTACTGGGGTCGATCATTCGTTAGTTTGAGTGTTTCCTTGGATTTCTGGACTTTTGTAACCTGAACCGTAATGGCATCTATATAAGTGAGGCTGGTGCAGCGAATTTTCTCTCGACCTTGTTTCAAAGCGTCATCTGTACGGGAACTATCTTACAGACCTTTGCATCCCCTCTCCAAGTCCACAAACCAGCAGCGATTGTGCAAGACATATACTTGAACTTCACAGTCGCAGAGAGGCATTTTAGAATGCATCCAGATTTTCATCCAGAACAGTGCATTCAGACTGGCCATGTCCTAATTCCAATTCCAATTTTTAAAACAAACATTCCACACTCGGCCTCGTTCTACCTGCCTCTTCAGCTGTTGTTATTGTTGAGGTCCGTGGCATTTATGGGTTTATTCGCCTTAATTTTTGTCTTGTGAGTCCTATCTCGGACTGGTTATGTTGGTTTGTGTCTGTGACGTCAGCTGGGGAATAGTCGGCGGCTATCCTTTGTGCTCGTCTCGTCTTGTGTTTTTTTTTTGTTGTTGGTGGCAGGCTCCTGGCTTGGTCGGGTGCAGTCCTTATAAGGACTCTTTGTTTGATGTTTCGTTATCTTTCGTTTTGTTCTGAGTTTGTGTCACCTTCTCGTAGTTGCTGTTGTATTATTCATCCATTTGTTTCCAGATGAGTTGCATTTCCGTATTAAATTTATATTGCCATATGCTGAGGCCATTTTCGTATTCTTCGCATCGTAGTCTAGCTTTATTTCCCGTTTCTTCGTAATCAGCTTTATATATTTCTTTCCTCTTCCATAGAGGTATCTTGACTGGACTACTGGCTTCAGAGTGCTGTTTCTGATTGGTGTGAGGCTTGGCACTATCATACGTCTTTTTGTCTCCTTTTTTGTGAATTGTCGTCATCAGTTTTTGGATGTTTTTTTGTTATTTGTGGTGCTTCACCTTGCTTCATCTCATCTGTTGATTTGGATGGTGCTGCGTCCTTTCGGCGTTCAGTAGTTCTCTTTCGGTCTTGATCATTTGTAGGATTTCCTCGTTTTCCTTCTTCATTTTAGCCATGCGCTCCATCTCTTGTTTGATGTTGTGCTGGAACTCTTTCATGTCCGCCAGCAGTTTCTCATTATCGCTAGTTGGTGCTGGCGTCAGTAGTGCCTTGACTTGCTTCTTCAGCTCGTCTATTTGGTGCTGCAGTTGGTCTCTTTCAGCTTGTGATATACCCGTGGCTGTCCCGCACCTCCGCCTTGCTCTTTCAGCTTGTGATATACCCGTGGCTGTCTCGCACCTCCGCCTTGCTCTTTCAGCTTGTGATATACCCGTGGCTGTCTCGCACCCCCGCCTTGCTCTTTCAGCTTGTGATATACCCGTGGCTGTCTCGCACCTCCGCCTTGCTCTTTCAGCTTGTGATATACCCGTGGCTGTCCCGCACCTCCGCCTTGCTCTTTCAGCTTGTGATATACCCGTGGCTGTCCCACACCTCCGCCTTGCTCTTTCAGCTTGTGATATACCCGTGGCTGTCCCGCACCTCCGCCTTTGCTCTTTCAGCTTGTGATATACCCGTGGCTGTCCCGCACCTCCGCCTTGCTCTTTCAGCTTGTGATATACCCGTGGCTGTCCCGCACCTCCGCCTTGCTCTTTCAGCTTGTGATATACCCGTGGCTGTCCCGCACCTCCGCCTTGCTCTTTCAGCTTGTGATATACCCGTGGCTGTCCCGCACCGCCTTGCTCTTTCAGTTTGTGATATACCTGAGGCTGTCTCGCACCTCCACATTGCTTCGTTGTATGGTGTCTTTGTGTTGATGGCGAACTTTAATACGTCTCAGTATCGTTGCAGGTACGGACAGCCCAAGTATCTTGCTCCATGCTTGCCTAGGCAGTTGGCGCACTTTCGTTTGTTGTTGGGTGCTCGGAACTCTGTCCAGCTTGGCCAGCGGACACTCTTTGAAGGCGTGGTGGTCGGCACAGTACCGGCAGGTTTCCGTCTTGCTGCGGCATGCGCTGCTGCATTCTCTTGTTGAGTGATACTGTGATCGGCATCTCGCTGCCCTCTGTCGTCGGACTGACTGGAAGTAGGCCTAGGTATTGGTCACGACTTGCACAGTATGCCAGATATCCAGATGGAGCCATGATGACTGAAAGACGAGACGTACAGAGTGCAAGACCGTCACACATCAGTTCAGCTGAAAACAGAACGTAGCGAGATACAAATATGTACTGTGTCCAGAAAGCCAATCAAGCTGCAAGCAAGTGATTTGTAGGCACCAAAATTCACGATAGCAACGCGGAAAGATAACGACCAGTGTGGTCGTTCCAAATCCGAATAGAAAGTCTTCATTCAGGCAAGAGACAACCTAGCGATAATATGGATAATATACGCCCAGACACTAGCCAAACAGTAGACACACAAAGGACATCACATACCACTAGATCAGCGATACTCCGACATCAACTCGCATTCTATTCACATTGGAAACTATCCACTAACAGCCACATCATACGTGGATTCGCAAGTGACACAATCCGTACATATTCATATGACGCGAGTGTGCATTTACAAACTAGAATGAGTTAAGGACAGTTTTAGTAGTTGATGGCAATGTTAATCATTATGTACAAGAAGCAGGCGGAAATAATGAGTTCCCGTCCATTGTGTACACGACAGAATGACACGCTGGTTTAATGAGCTGAACTATGTAGTTACAGAACAAGGGTATAGTGTGAGAAATATTGCAATAGTTGGAGTGTGTCGATATTATTGAGGGTCATCCAGTGTACTGCCTAAAATGGAATGACGTTTAAATGTCTGTTGTTGCTAAAAGTATCTTAGCCTGCTGTTGGAGCATATTAGGTGTTCCCTCCCTGGAAATAAATGTTATACTAGCTTCCACCGTGATTCTGTCTTGATCCTTTCGTCTGAGGATCTGCTAGATTCTTGTGTGTACGAGCTATTTTCTCAAGTTAACATTGCCAATAGTATTATACTAATGTTAACACCCACAAACGAGAATCTTTGCAAGGAGGCTCCAATTGAAAGTTGCGTACATTATAAATCCCAGGACTGTGTAAAATTGTGAAGAGTAGGCTTAAAAGCCATGGGCAAATTAATAGGAAAGGAAACCAACGCACGGTTGGACAGAGCCCCTTGCTTAGGGTGGAATCTGTCTAGTAGAAGCAGACCTTACACAAACGCATGTCAAAGTTGGACACGCTGCCCTGTGAGGTTTATGACTAGTTGTGACTCATTTTCCACGAAAGAGGAACGAAGTAGAAGAATAAGAAAGTATGTCATTGTCAACAGTCTCCAGCCCAGTGCTTAGAGGGAATGAATAGAAACAGAACACATATTGAACCTACCAATGGTCGTTACTTGCATCTCAGAGTCATGTAGACTGGCTCTTGTGCAGGTGTAGTTTGTACAGCTGCTGACTTTTACGGAGGCTCCCACATCATAACATTGGTCACGCCATCGGCAGCCTGCAACAGTAGAACCTAGTCTGCTATCAGATATAACCACTGACGCATAAACCAAACAGGATGAACATTCAGACGGTACATGCTTCACTGAGATAAAGAACAGAACAGGAGAAGCAATAACTGCATGTTGTGAATTTTAAGACAACAATAGAAGCTGAAAAGCTTTACCAAATTGATTCATTTAAATACCGTGATGGTAGATGCAGGGCAGAGATTAAGAGCAGAATACATCAAAGAAATGATGCATTCCAGAAAAATGAAATGTAAACAGAGATATGGTTTCAGAAACGAATGCTGCTGATGACACACACACAAACACACACACACACACACACACACACACACACACACACACACACACATATATATATACTAGCAGACCCGGCCCGGCTTCGCCCAGTCCCTGGTGGGGAGCATCTCATTTAATTAATATAAGTAGTCATATAAGCTCCCTTTCCCGTTCCTGTCTGTCTGTCTGTCTGTCTGTCTGTCTCAACCCTGCCCGGCATCGCCTGGCTCCTGGTGTGGAGCATCTCATTTAATTCATATAAGTAGTCATATAAGCTCCCGTTCCCGTTACCGACTATCTGTCTGTCTGTCTGTCTGTCTGTCTGTCTGTCTGTCTATCTATCTGTCTGTCTGTCTGTCTGTATGTCTGTCTGTCTGTCTGTCTGTCTGTCTGACCCTGCCCGGCATCGCCTGGCTCCTGGTGTGGAGCATCTCATTTAATTCATATAAGTAGTCATATAAGCTCCCGTTCCCGTTCCCGACTATCTATCTGTCTGTCTATCTGTCTGTCTCTCCCTCTCTGTCTGTCTGTCTGTCTGTCTGTCCTCTGTCTGTCTGTCTAATCATTTATTGGTTGCGGTAAGAACAACATTAGATAAACGGGACAAAAAGCATTAGAAAGAGCACTTGAAAGATCTTTGCATATTCCCCCAACAATTAAATTGGGTAAATGGAGCGGCGGCAGCAGCAGCAGAAGAAGAAGAAGAAAAAGGAGGAGTAGGAGGAAGGAGGAGGAAGAGGGTGGAGGAGAGAGGAGGAGGGAGGAAAAGATAGGCAGAGAGAGTAGGAGGAGGGAGGAGGAGGAGTAGGGAGGAATAGGAGGGAGGAGGAGGGATTAGGAGGAAGAGGGGGGAAGAGGAGAAAGGAGGATGAGGGAGGAGGAGGAGTAGAGAGGAGGAGGAGGGAGAAGGAGGAGGAGGAGGAAGAGGGAGGAGGAGGAGGAGGGAGGAGGAAGAGGGAGAAGGAGGGAGAAGGAGGAGGAGGAGGGAGGAGGAGAACGCAGGAGGAGGAGGAGGGAGGAGGAGGAGAGAGGAGGAGGAGGGAGGAGGTGGAGGGAGAAGGAGGAGGAGGAAGGAAGAGGTAAAAGGAGGAGGGAGAAGGAGGAGGGAGGAGGTAGGAGGGGGAGAAGGAGGAGGAGTGTCAGCGACTTGTGCGCTGCAGATTCTCAAGACTCCCCTACTTTCGCACTGCACGAAATAACAATTCATGACATTTGCGAAAGGAATGCAATTTATTCAGAGCCGACATTTGAATGGCTCTACGAGCGTTATGTTTCATCATCATTACACAACATGAATGCATTAATGTGATGATAGATGATGCTAGCATTTCACAATCTAAATGAACAGCCCTATGTTTGCCTATGGCCTAGAAAGCTATCGCATTGGTCAAGGATACGTCTGCTCTCTCTGCCGTCTCCAGTCAGTCTGTCCACACGCTACACATTGCGTGGACAAGCACGGACACTTTACTCTCCGTGCAGTAGCTATTATTGCGTGCCTGGTCTTGCCAGCACGCCGGCTGGTGAGTTCGAGTAACCCGGCATGTCACGGTTACTCGCAAGGACCAGCTACCCAATTGCTTGGGGAAAGCCCTCGCTCATCTGTACTTGTCGACCTCTGGTCGGACACAAATGTGTCTCCTTGTGAGGCTATTAATAGTACTCGGTGTCTCTCCTGTCTGGTGTCTCTCTACTAGACTAGTGTTAACTCATTACTTCTGTAAGGCCTTATTGGGGATGCTGACAAGTAGGAAGAATGATGAGGAGGGAGGAGGAGGAAGAGGGAGGAGGAGGGATGTGGAGGAAGGAGGAGGAGGGAGGAGGTAGAGGGAGGAGGAGGAGGGAGGAGAGAGGAGGAGGATGTAGGAGGAAGAGAGGTGGAGAGAGGAGGAGGAGGGACGAGTAGGGATGAGGAGTAGGGAGGAATAGGAGGGAGGAGGAGGGATTAGGAGGAGGAGAGGGAAAGAGGAGAAGGAGGAGGAGGGAGGAGGAGGAAGAGGGAGGAGGAGGGAGGAGGAGCAGAGAGGAGGAGAGAGGAGGAGGTATTAGGAGGAGGCAGAAGGAGGATGGAGGAGGGAGAGGGAGTAGGGGGAGGAGGAGGGAGGAGGAAGAGGGAGGAGGAAGAGGGGGAGAAGGAGGGAGGAGGAGAACGCAGGAGGAGGAGGAGGGAGAGGGAGGGAGGAGGTAGGAGAGAGGAGGAGGAGGGAGGAGGAGGGAGGAAGATGTAGAAGGAGGAGGGAGAAGGAGGAGGGAGGAGAAGGAGGGGGAGGAGGAGGAGGAATGATGAGGAGGGAGGAGGAGGAAGAGGGAGGTGGATGGAGGAGGAGGGAGTAGATAGAGGGAGGGGGAGGAAAAGGGAGGAGAGAGGAGGAGGGAGGAGGTAGGAGGAGGAAGACGGAAGAGGAGGAGGATGAGGAAGGAGGAGGATGGAGGAGGAAGAGGAGGGAGAGGGGGAGGGCAAGAGGAAGAGGGTAGGAGGAGGGGAGAGGAGGAGGAGGGGGAGGGAGGAGGAGGGAATAGGTAGAAGGAGGAGAAGGAGGGAGGAAAAGGGATGAGGGAGGAGGAGAGAGGAGGAGGAGGAAGGAGGAGGAAGGGGGGAGGAGGAAGAGGGAGGAAGAGGATGGAGGAGGAAGAGGAGGGAGAGGGAGGTGGGGGAGGGGAAGAGGAAGACGGTAGGAATTGGAGGAGAGGAGAGGAGGAGGAGGGAGAAAAGGGAGGTAGGAAAAGGGAGGGGGAGGGAGGAGGGAAGAGGAGGGAGGAGGCGGAGGGAGGAGGAAGGAGGAGGGAGAGGGAGGAGGGAGAAGGAGAGAGAATGAGGAGGGGAGGAAGGAAAGGGAGGTGGAGGATGAGGAGGGAGGAGGAGAGTAGAGGGAGGAGGAGGAGGTAGTGGGAGGATGAGGAGGGAGTAGGGTGGAGGAGGAAGAGGGAGAAAGAGGGAGGAGGAGGAGGGAGGAGGATGAGGGAGAAGGAGGCAGGAGGAGGATGAGGGAGAGGGAGGAGGCGGCGGAGGAAGGAGTAGGAGGAAGGAGGATGGAGGAGGAAGGGAGAGGAAGAGGGAGAAGGAGGAGGGAGAGGGAGGAGGGAGGAGGAGGAGGTAGAGGGACGAGGAGGGAGGAGGAGAAGACAGGAGGAGGGAGTTCGTCATTACGAATTCATACTCCTCTAGGTTCTGTGATTTCCATGTCTTTCCATTGATTGTTCTTCCCTTCTACACGACTGTAGATAACTTCCTTACACATAAAAAGATGAATTGTTATTGATATTGCCGTGGCATGGAGGCATATATGTCAGCAGCAGAGCTGATCCAGAAAACCAAAGACTAAGATCTACGGAGAGCCATGAACGCCTAAGCGAGGCCGGCACGGCACTTGATGATGATGATGATTGCCGTGTGACGATTCTGTGTAGTCACTTCATTTTCTTCGCTTGTCCTAGCGTTTTGGTTCGGGGATTCTTTCATCATCATCATCATATATTTACGTACGTGTTTAGGGAAGGGGAGGAAGAAGAAACAAAAATATGACAGTTGGCAGCGCTGGAATGAGAGGAAGGCATCTCAATCGGATGGGCCGTTCGCGAACGCATAAAGGACATACATATCCATATACATTGCCTTTTATATATAAGACTAGCAGATCCGGCCCGGCTTCGCCCAGTCCCTGGTGGGGAGCATCTCATTTAATTCATATAAGTAGTCATATAAGCTCCCGTCCCCGTTCCTGTCTGTCTGTCTGTCTGTCTGTCTGACCCGGCCCGGCATCGCCCTGGCTCCTGGTGTGGAGCATCTCATTTAATTCATATAAGTAGTCATATAAGCTCCCGTTCCCGTTCTCGACTATTTATCTGTCTGTCTATCTGTGTGTTTGTCTGTCTGTCTGTCTGTCTGTCTGTCTATCTGTCTATCTGACCCGTCCCGGCTTCGCCCAGCTCCTGATGGGGAGCATCTCATTTAATTCATATAAGTTCCCGTTCCCGACTATCTGTCTGTCTGTCTGTCTGTCTGTCTGTCTGTCTGTCTGTCTGTCTGTCTGTCTGTCTGTCTGTTTGTCTGTCTGTCTGTCTGTCTAATCATTTGTTGGTTGCGGTTAGAACAACCTTAGATAAACGAAGACCAACTTACAAAAAGCAAAAGAAAGAGCACTTGAAAGATCTTTACATATTCCCCCAACAATTAACTTGGGTAAATGGAGCAGCGGCAGCAGCAGCAGAAGAAGAAGAAAAAGAAGGAGTAGGAGGAAGGAGGAGGAAGAGGGTGAAGGAGGGAGGAGGAGGGAGGTGGAGGAGGGAGGAAGAGATAGGCGGAGAGAGTAGGAGGAGGGAGGAGTAGGGAGGAGGAGGGAGGAGGAGGCAGGAGGAGGAGGAAGAAAGAGAGAAGGAGGAGGAGGGAGGAGGAGGGAGGAGAAGGAAGGAGGAGGAGAGAGTAGGAGAAGGAGAGAGGAGGAGGTATTAGGAGGAGGGATAAGGAGGGAGGAGGAGGGAGGAGGAGGGAGAGGGAGGAGGGGAGGAGGAGGGAAGAGGAAGAGGGAGGAGGAAGAGGGAGAAGGAGGGAGGAGGAGGAGAAGGAGGGAGGAGGATGGGAGAGGAGGAGGGAGGAGGAGGGAGGAGGCGGTGGGAGAAGGAGGAGGAGAAGGGAGGAGGAGGAGGGAGGAGGTAGAGGGAGGAGTAGGAGGTAGAGGGAGGAGGGAGGAGGAGAAGGGAGGAGGAGGGAGTAGGATGGAGGAGGAGAGAGGAGGTGAGGGTTGAGGGAGGAGGTAGAGGGAGGAGGAGGGAGGAGGAGAAGAGAGGAGGAGGGAGGAGGCGGAGGGAGAAGGAGGAAGGAGTAGGAGGGAGGAGGACGGAGGAGGAAGGGAGAGGAAGAGGAGGGATAGGGATGAGGGGGAGGAGGAGGGAGGAGGAAGAGGGAGGAGGAGGAGGGAGGAGGGGGAGGAGGGGAGAGGCGGAGGAGGGAGGAGGCGGAGGGAGAAGGAGGGAGGAGGATAAGGAGGGAGGATGCGGAGGGAGAAGGAGGGATGAGGAGGAGAAGGAGGGAGGAGGATGGGAGAGGAGGAGGGAGGAGGCGGAGGGAGAAGGAGGAGGAGAAGGGAGGAGGAGGAGGGAGGAGGTAGAGGGAATAGGAGGAGGTAGAGGGAGGAGGAGAAGGGAGGAGGAGGGAGTAGGATGGAGGAGGAGAGAGGAGGTGAGGGTGGAGGGAGGAGTTAGAGGGAGGAGGAGAAGAGAGGAGGAGGGAGGAGGCGGAGGGAGAAGGAGGAAGGAGTAGGAGGGAGGAGGATGGTAGAGGAAAGGAGAGGAAGAGGGTGGAGGGAGGAGGAGGAGGGGGAGGAGGTAGAGGGAGGAGGAAGCGGAGGAGGAGGAGAAGGGTGGATGGAGGAGAAGAGAGGAGGAGGGAGTTCGCCATTCTGAATTCATACTCGTCTAGGTTCTGTGATTTCGGTCCTTCCATTGATTGTTCTTTCTACATGACTGTAGATAACGTAAAAAACACATAAAAAGATGAATTGTTATTTATATTGCCGTGGCATGGAGGAATATCAGCAGCAGAGTTGATCCAGAAAACCAAAGACCGAGATCTACGGAGAGCCATGAACGCCTACGCCAGTCGGCACGGCACTTGATGATGATGATGATTGCCGTGTGACGATTCTGTGTAGTCACGTCATTTTCTTCGCTTTCCGTAGCGTTTTGGTTCGGGGATTCTTTCATCATCATCATCATATATTTACGTACGTATTTTAGGGAAGGGGAGGAAGAAGAAACAAAAAATATGACAGTTGGCAGCGCTGGAATGAGAGGAAGGCATCTCAATCGGATGGGCCGTTCGCGAACGCATAAAGGACATACATATCCATATACATTGCCTTTTATATATAAGACTAGCAGACCCGGCCCGGCTTCGCCCAGTCCCTGGTGAAGAGCATCTCATTTAATTCAATAAGTAGTCATATAAGCTCCCGTCCCCGTTCCTGTCTGTCTGTCTGTCTGTCTGTCTGACCCGGCCCGGCATCGCCCTGGCTCCTGGTGTGGAGCATCTCATTTAATTCATATAAGTAGTCATATAAGCTCCCGTTCCCGTTCTCGACTATTTATCTGTCTGTCTGTCTATCTGTGTGTCTGTCTGTCTGTCTGTCTGTCTGTCTGTCTGTCTATCTGACCCGGCCCGGCTTCGCCCAGCTCCTGATGGGGAGCATCTCATTTAATTCATATAAGTTCCCGTTCCCGACTATCTGTCTGTCTGTCTGTCTGTCTGTCTGTCTGTCTGTCTGTCTGTCTGTCTGTCTGTCTGTCTGTCTGTCTAATCATTTGTTGGTTGCGGTTAGAACAACCTTAGATAAACGAAGACCAACTTACAAAAAGCAAAAGAAAGAGCACTTGAAAGATCTTTACATATTCCCCCAACAATTAACTTGGGTAAATGGAGCAGCGGCAGCAGCAGCAGAAGAAGAAGAAAAAGAGGAGTAGGAGGAAGGAGGAGGAAGAGGGTGAAGGAGGGAGGAGGAGGGAGGTGGAGGAGGGAGGAAGAGATAGGCGGAGAGAGTAGGAGGAGGGAGGAGTAGGGAGGAGGAGGGAGGAGGAGTCAGGAGGAGGAGGGGGAAAGAGGAGAAGGAGGAGGAGGGAGGAGGAGGGAGGAGAAGGAAGGAGGAGGAGAGAGTAGGAGAATGAGAGAGGAGGAGGTATTAGGAGGAGGGATAAGAGGGAGGAGGAGGAGGAGGAGGGAGAGGAGGAGGAGGAGGGAAGAGGAAGAGGGAGGAGGAAGAGGGAGAAGGAGGGACGAGGAGGAGAAGGAGGAGGAGGATGGGAGAGGAGGAGGGAGGAGGAGGGAGGAGGCGGAGGGAGAAGGAGGAGGAGAAGGGAGGAGGAGGAGGGAGGAGGTAGAGGGAGGAGTAGGAGGTAGAGGGAGGAGGGGAGGAGGAGAAGGAGGAGGAGGGAGTAGGATGGAGAGGAGAGAGGAGGTGAGGGTTGAGGGTTGAGGTAGAGGGAGGAGGAGGGAGGAGGAGAAGAGAGGAGGAGGGAGGAGGCGGAGGGAGAAGGAGGAAGGAGTAGGAGGGAGGAGGACGGAGGAGGAAGGGAGAGGAAGAGGAGGGATAGGGATGAGGGGAGGAGGAGGGAGGAGGAGAAGAGGGAGGAGGAGGAGGGAGGAGGGGAGGAGGGGAGAGGCGGAGGAGGGATGAGGCGGAGGGAGAAGGAGGGAGGAGGAGAAGGAGGGAGGATGCGGAGGGAGAAGGAGGGATGAGGAGGAGAAGGAGGGAGGAGGATGGGAGAGGAGGAGGCGGGAGGAGGGCGGAGGGAGAAGGAGGAGGAGAAGGGAGGAGGAGGAGGGAGGAGGTAGAGGGAATAGGAGGAGGTAGAGGAGGAGGAGAAGGGAGGAGGAGGGAGTAGGATGGAGGAGGAGAGAGGAGGTGAGGGTGGAGGGAGGAGTTAGAGGGAGGAGGAGAAGAGAGGAGGAGGGAGGAGGCGGAGGGAGAAGGAGGATGGAGTAGGAGGGAGGAGGATGGTAGAGGAAGGGAGAGGAAGAGGGTGGAGGGAGGAGGAGGAGGAGGAGGAGGTAGAGGGAGGAGGAAGCGGAGGAGGAGGAGGAGGGTGGAGGGAGGAGAAGAGAGGAGGAGGGGAGTTCGCCATTCGAATTCATACTCGTCTAGGTTCTGTGATTTCGGTCCTTCCATTGATTGTTCTTTCTACATAACTGTAGATAACTAAAAAACACATAAAAAGATGAATTGGTATTTATATTGCCGTGGCATGGAGGAATATTCAGCAGCAGAGTTGATCCAGAAAACGAAAGACCGAGATCTACGGAGAGCCATGAACGCCTACGCCAGTCGGCACGGCACTTGATGATGATGATGATTGCCGTTGTGACGATTCTGTGTAGTCACGTCATTTTCTTCGCTTTCCGTAGCGTTTTTGGTTCGGGGATTCTTTCATCATCATCATCATATATTTACGTACGTATTTTGGGAGGGGGAGGAGGGAGGAGGAGGAAGAAGAAAAAAAAATATGACAGTTGGCAGCGCTGGAATGAGAGGAAGGCATCTCAATCGGATGGGCCGTTCGCGAACGCATAAAGGACATACATATCCATATACATTGCCTTTTATATATAAGACTAGCAGACCCGGCCCGGCTTCGCCCAGTCCCTGGTGAAGAGCATCTCATTTAATTCATATAAGTAGTCATATAAGCTCCCGTCCCCGTTCCTGTCTGTCTGTCTGTCTGTCTGTCTGACCCGGCCCGGCATCGCCCTGGCTCCTGGTGTGGAGCATCTCATTTAATTCATATAAGTAGTCATATAAGCTCCCGTTCCCGTTCTCGACTATTATCTGTCTGTCTGTCTATCTGTGTGTCTGTCTGTCTGTCTGTCTGTCTGACTGTCTATCTGACCCGGCCCGGCTTCGCCCAGCTCCTGATGGGGAGCATCTCATTTAATTCATATAAGTTCCCGTTCCCGACTATCTGTCTGTCTGTCTGTCTGTCTGTCTGTCTGTCTGTCTGTCTGTCTGTCTGTCTGTCTGTCTGTCTGTCTAATCATTTGTTGGTTGCGGTTAGAACAACCTTAGATAAACGAAGACCAACTTACAAAAAGCAAAGAAAGAGCACTTGAAAGATCTTTACATATTCCCCCAACAATTAACTTGGGTAAATGGAGCAGCGGCAGCAGCAGCAGAAGAAGAAGAAAAAGAAGGAGTAGGAGGAAGGAGGAGGAAGAGGGTGAAGGAGGGAGGAGGAGGGAGGTGGAGGAGGGAGGAAGAGATAGGCGGAGAGAGTAGGAGGAGGGAGGAGTAGGGAGGAGGAGGGAGGAGGAGTCAGGAGGAGGAGGGGGAAAGAGGAGAAGGAGGAGGAGGGAGGAGGAGGGAGGAGAAGGAAGGAGGAGGAGAGAGTAGGAGAATGAGAGAGGAGGAGGTATTAGGAGGAGGGATAAGGAGGGAGGAGGAGGGAGGAGGAGGGAGAGGGAGGAGGAGGAGGGAAGAGGAAGAGGGAGGAGGAAGAGGGAGAAGGAGGGACGAGGAGGAGAAGGAGGGAGGAGGATGGGAGAGGAGGAGGGAGGAGGAGGGAGGAGGCGGAGGGAGAAGGAGGAGGAGAAGGGAGGAGGAGGAGGGAGGAGGTAGAGGGAGGAGTAGGAGGTAGAGGGAGGAGGGAGGAGGAGAAGGGAGGAGGAGGGAGTAGGATGGAGGAGGAGAGAGGAGGTGAGGGTTGAGGGTTGAGGTAGAGGGAGGAGGAGGGAGGAGGAGAAGAGAGGAGGAGGGAGGAGGCGGAGGGAGAAGGAGGAAGGAGTAGGAGGGAGGAGGACGGAGGAGGAAGGGAGAGGAAGAGGAGGGATAGGGATGAGGGGAGGAGGAGGGAGGAGGAAGAGGGAGGAGGAGGAGGGAGGAGGGGGAGGAGGGGAGAGGCGGAGGAGGGATGAGGCGGAGGGAGAAGGAGGGAGGAGGAGAAGGAGGGAGGATGCGGAGGGAGAAGGAGGGATGAGGAGGAGAAGGAGGGAGGAGGATGGGAGAGGAGGAGGCGGGAGGAGGCGGAGGGAGAAGGAGGAGGAAAAGGGAGGAGGAGGAGGGAGGAGGTAGAGGGAATAGGAGGAGGTAGAGGGAGGAGGAGAAGGGAGGAGGAGGGAGTAGGATGGAGGAGGAGAGAGGAGGTGAGGGTGGAGGGAGGAGTTAGAGGGAGGAGGAGAAGAGAGGAGGAGGGAGGAGGCGGAGGGAGAAGGAGGATGGAGTAGGAGGGAGGAGGATGGTAGAGGAAGGGAGAGGAAGAGGGTGGAGGGAGGAGGAGGAGGAGGAGGAGGTAGAGGGAGGAGGAAGCGGAGGAGGAGGAGGAGGGTGGAGGGAGGAGAAGAGAGGAGGAGGGAGTTCGCCATTCCGAATTCATACTCGTCTAGGTTCTGTGATTTCGGTCCTTCCATTGATTGTTCTTTCTACATGACTGTAGATAACGTAAAAAACACATAAAAAGATGAATTGTTATTTATATTGCCGTGGCATGGAGGAATATCAGCAGCAGAGTTGATCCAGAAAACGAAAGACCGAGATCTACGGAGAGCCATGAACGCCTACGCCAGTCGGCACGGCACTTGATGATGATGATGATTGCCGTGTGACGATTCTGTGTAGTCACGTCATTTTCTTCGCTTTCCGTAGCGTTTTGGTTCGGGGATTCTTTCATCATCATCATCATATATTTACGTACGTATTTTGGGAGGGGGAGGAGGGAGGAGGAGGAAGAAGAAAAAAAATACGACAGTTTGCAGCGCTGGAATGAAAGGAAGACGTGTAGAAAATTTCATCTTTATCGGATGGACCGTTAGCGAACGTATAAAGGACATACATATTTACATACATCCTAATTTATATATATATATATATATATATATATATATATATATATATATATATATATATATATATATATATATATATATATATATATATATATATGCATCATGTGCCATGCCGATAAGCATGGGCGGTCATGGTCATGTTCTACCATCTCACTCGATCACCAGAGTCGTGGATCAGCTCCGTGCTCCTGTCTTGACCATGCCTCACGTGACCAAGCCATCCAGGTATTTACTTCTCGGTCTTCCCTTGCTCTCTTCCCTTCGATCTTGCCAGTCCTCATCAAGTTCTCCAAGTCATTTCTTCTCATAACATGCCCAAACAATTTGGACTGTCTACGTCTAATGACTGTAATCACACACACACACACACACACACACACACACACACACGCGCGCGCACATATATATATATATATATATATATATATATATATATATACGTGTGTGTGTGTGTATGCGTGTATGTGTGTGTTATTGAGAGAGAGGGGAGAGAGAGAGAGAGAGAGAGAGAGAGAGAGAGAGAGAGAGAGAGAGAGAGAGAGAAAGAGACAGAGAGAGAGAGAGAGAGAGAGATGAACATTTCTCATTTTTAATAGCCTAATTTACACCAGAGGAAATGTAACACCAATAAACCTGGAAGACGACAAACAGCAGAAGTTATCTTATCAGCAAAGCAATACTCTAATTGTCCTTCCGAAGCCGTTGGAACAATGTGGGGTGTGGGGTTTGATTAGCGTCTTTCAACATTTGGCGCTAACAGACAGCAGGTAATATCCATTACTGTCATACGCTACCTCAATCATATCTGACTAAGTCCTGTAATTGCAAGTCTATTCTTTTAACTAAGCACAATAAGAACTACTGAGTAGTATCTACAAAGCTATAGATATTAATTTACAAATACAAGTGTTAGGATGAAAATGCAACCTGAAATAGGAGAAGAACAATATGGGTTCGTAGAAGGCAAGGGTACAGTAAATGATGTATATATAGTGAGATCAGTAATTGAACGTTCTATAGAAGTAAACAAAGACTTACATCTTTGCTTTATTGACTACAGAAAGGATTTCGATAAAGTGAGACATGTCGAAATGATAAGGATACTTGGCGATTAACAAATTGATGGAAAATACATTATATTTGTTAAGAAAATATATTGGAAACAACAAGCTGCAATAAGAATTGATTATGAAGTAGGTCAATATCAGACTATTAAGAGAGGTGTGAGGCAGGGTTGTGTAATGTCTCCGGATCTTTTTTTCTCTGTATAGTGAAAATATTTTTAGAAATGTAGAAGATATGGAAGGAATCATCATTGGGGGATGACACATCAATAACATTAGATATATATCTTATTATAATATATATATATATATATATATATATATATATATATATATATATATATATATATATATATATATATATATATATATATATATATATATATATATAATTTTGCTCCTTCCTTGGCTAATTGATAAGCTCTCTCGTTTCCAAATATTCCACGGTGAGATGGTTTCCACTGTGTTGTGACCTTACACTTACGCTGGCAGCAAAATTCAGAAAGTAGTGTCCGTAGTACTGGCAATTTCCCAGACAGTAGCGCATCGAGTACTTATTTGGCATCTACCAATAACACTACATGGTGTGTACCATGGCTGGCATTTAGTAATTTCTCTGTGGCTATCTTGATTGCCTGAATATCAAAATCTTATAAGCTAATAGTTATGGCAGTACTTTCCTGCTAGTATTCTGGCCGTGTTCCTAGTAATATTTGGTTATTTTATGTACCTTCCCGCTCCGCCACTTAGACGGGCATTTTGTGCTGACCAATCTTCAGCCCAGTTTGATTACTTTTACTCGAAATGTTAGGTTTGTTATTGTCAGCCCCGTGTACAGAAGTAAAAAGAGACAGACATACATGTAACCTACGCGCTCTTGTTAAAGCAATCTCATAGTCGCCACTGGTCCCGTCAGTCTGCATGCAGGCGAAAGTTCTACAGTCTATTTCTTCCATGTCTCTTTTGTCAATACAGTTGCCAAGTAACACACATCCTGTAATAATAGAACGGCGTCGTGTCATGTCATTACATTAGAAATAATAATTGAGATTACTACTGTACTGTCATTTTGCCGTCTTGACAGTTTGTCATGGTGCTTCAAAGAGTAATAATTACTACAACACATGGCGGTAGCGAATGTGATTGGACAGACCAGTTGTAAATGTTCGTCCACAAATGGTGCATATGATCACATGGACATTTCCACATCATTCACCATTTGACTTCTCTCAGTGGTTGTAGATGAGTTCAGTGTAGAATGGAGCAAACGTTATCGTGGTGTGGAGATGATGGACGCTTGCCAATTCCCAAGATGGTTGTTAGATATACATAGTTTTGAAAATGTATGTAAATATGCATATAAGTATGTCCGGCTCTTTTCATGGTCCATTCTCCACTGGTCCAAGCCTGACATCCAGCTTACGCACGTGGCTGCTAGTAGTTATCAGTATGCGACGCCCCGGACAACAGCTGTGTCAGGCCGGCAAAACCAGGCGAGGGTAACCGATTCGGCGTCAAACCAATCGGTGAACTAGGGTATGCCAACCCAGCATGTGAAGACAGCACTCGGTAGACTGCGCGGCAGAAACCATTGATGATTCAACAGGCAAGATGGCGTTTATCTGCAAAGCGGTGTGGAACGTAATGAGCACGGCAATGCACGTAAAGCGCCCTGGTCATCCACTGCATCTGTATTCGTCTCCAATTGTCTTGATTTGTCTTGCCACTGGATTCAGATGAACTAAGGAGAGAGAGATATGGTTGTAGAAGAACTGCCCAGCGCTTACTCACTTTAAATGAATTAATCGCACAAGGCATTCTTCCCCCAACTTCATATATCACTTTCAAGCCCTGTGGCGATGGGCGAGCTGCCAAGCTCCATGCGTGGGTGTGCTGGCAATCGTAGTCGGAGACCTTCACACAGGCGACTCAGGAGTAATAGGGGACCTCTACTACTCTCAGGTCATATGGTCGTCTTCTACTGAGCGGAGAAGCAGTGGGATTCGGCAGCCACCTGAGCGACTGAGCAGGCCTCTATAGGAAAGCATTTCGCATCTCTATAACGTGAGGAAAGGGCTAGAAACAGGTGCTCCATTATTACATAATCAGCTAGCCGCGTTTGGTGGGTACCCTACAACTGTGGCGACATATAACCAAATTAAAAACAGGTAAAGCAAAACAGTAAACCGTATTCCCTTAACCTTCGGATCTTGGAATGTGCGCATCCTACTAGACAGAGAAGGCGTGTCGGCCCAAGAGGGACGAACAGCACTGATTATGAGAGAGTTGCACAGGTAAAACATCGGCATTGCAGCCTTGAGCGAAACGACTTGCAGGCGAAGGCCAAATCTATGAAGTATAAACTTCTGGAGTGGAAGGAAAAGTGAAAATATACGCCAGTCCGCTGTGGGATTTGCCATTAAGTGGCAATCTTCTTTGGCAAACTAGCTTGAATTTCTAAGGAAATAAACAACAGGTGTATGACCATTAAGTTACCCCTGCTAAACGGAGGGAAGCATGCAACCATCCTGAGCGTCTACGCACCACCTATGACCAATGAAGGTGAATTCAAGAGCACGTTATATAAGCACCTGCACAATGTCTTAACATCTGTTCCCAGAGGAGACAGTCTTATACTCCTTAGGGACTTCAATGCCAGAGTATGTATGGACACCGCCTCCCGGAGTGGCATTATTGGAAAGCACGAAGTCGGAAATTGTAACAGCAATGGGCTCCTCCTCCTACAGACCTGTGCCAAACACGATCTCCTGATTGCCAACACAGTTGTCCGTCTTTCCACGAGAAACAGGGCATCGTGGATGCAACCTCGCTCGAGACACTGGCACCTCATTGACTATGTCATCGTCAGGAGGAGTGACAGACAAATCCATGTGTTGTGCCGAATGTTGCACAGACCATCGGTTGATTTTCCCAAAAATAAGCATTCTCATCACACCACCACAAAGTCCTCAAGGGGAAAAGTGAAAAAAAATAACCAACTAATTGTCATTAGCCTAAATAGGAAGAGACTATGTTGGTGCACTCCTCAAGTCCAGTGCCGCCGTTAAACAGACACTGAAACAAAGCAAATAGCACTAAAGGACACAATCTACAACATTGCTGTATAAATCATGGATCCAGCCCCCTCGCCCCCCCCCCCCCCCCCATTTCCCCCAATCCGAAAACATAGAGACCTGTTCGATGAAAATTCCGAAGTCATCAACCAACTGCTGGCTGAGAAACACCTTCTCCGCAGGCATATTTGAACCACCTGAAGTCAACATCAAAAGAAGATGCTTTCAACAACATCCGAAGAGGCATGAAGCAGAGACTCTAGCGCATGCGGAACTTCTGACTGAGCAATAAAGCTGATGAGATGCAAGGCTTTGCTGACAGACATGATATGAAAAACTTATATGCCTCACTAAAAGCTGTCTACGGCCCTACATCACCATGCATAGTTCCCTTCATAAGTGCAATTGGGGGTATATTGGTCACCGATAAGAAACAAATCCTCCAACGCTGTGCAGAGAATTTTAGAAACATCTTAAATGCAACCTCTTCCATCAAAGACGAAATCATTAACTGCCTTCCCCAAGTCCCCAGTAACGATATTATTGCTGACATACCAGCCATAGTGGAAATTAACAAAGCTACCCATCAACTTTGCAAGGGTAAGGCCCCTGGTCCTGATTCAATCCCGGAAGAGATCTACGAAGCAGGTGAACCGGTATGAGTAGAGCAGCTTCACCAAGTCTTTACAAACATATGGTTGGACGAGACAATGTCACAAGATTTCAACTAGTCCACACTTCACCTTTATAAACATAAAGGAAACCGCCAATCCTGAGACAACCAACGAGGCATCTCCTTGCTCTCAGTTGCAGGAAAGATACATGCCAGAAATCTACTCAATCACCTCTCAGCCCACCTGGACCAAGGTCTTCTTCCTGAGAGTCAATGCGACTTCAGAAAGAACGAGAAACTGTTGACATGATGTCGCTGCAAGACAATTGCAAGAGAAATGTTATAAACAGAACTCCAAAATTGTCTCCACTTTTATTGATCTTAAAAAGGCGTTTGATACAGTCAGTATAGAAGGACTGTGGGAGATTATGGCAAAATATGGCGTGTTCACGAAAGGTTGTCCAAATAGTGCGGCTATTTCATGATGGTATGCAGGAAAGAGTACATGTAAATGGCGAATAATCTGAGTCATTTCCTGTCACCAATGGAGTGATGCAAGGCTGTGTCCTGGGACCAGCACTGTTCAGCCTTATGTTTTCAGCTATGCTGACCAAAGCTTTCCAAAAAAATGTATATTGGAATAGACATCAAATGAAAAAAAATGATCAATTTCAGAAGGCTAAAAGCTAAAACCAAAACTATCAGTGACACCGTTAGTGAGCTCCTGTTTGCTGACGATTGCGCCCTTTGTGCCAACTCAGAGGCAGACATGCAACACACTGTTTCAGCTTTCTCTGATGCCTATGTCACCTTTGGGCTCAATATCAACTTGGAGAAGACTGTAGAAATTGTGGGATGTGGATTTTAATTTATGAGAATATTATGTTAAGCTGTCTAGGGGATGTTATTGATTCTCTGGTCACTTGTTAGAATGCAGGGTGATTAGGGATATTTACCACAAACCCCAGGAGAAAACAATTCAATCCTTGAAACAATGGCATCTGTGTGTAGGTTTCCCTTCCCACTTCATCACCCTTTAAATTTTATCTAGTGCTAGAAGACATTGATTGTTCACAACATTTAAACAACCACTGATGAACACCACATTTACTTGATGTACACAACAAATTTTGGACAAACAGTTTAAGTATTAAATCAAGATCTACAGTTACATATATATGTGTAATGAACACTATGAATTTTCAGACAGGCATGGGAATGATTTGCATTATCACAACATAGTACCCAGTGTCCCAAGAAAAATCAAGGTTATTACAAACAACACAACAACCACAACTTGGTTCTGCTAACTTGACTTATTTTACCTAGATAAAAGTACCACATTGGTCTAAGTGCAGAAAACCTAACATATAAAACAGTTTTTTTCTGACACCCTTTACAAAAGTCTCATGTTTAAAAATAATGAGTTGGTGTCAAAATACTATACATATATATATATACCATAACATAACCACCATTATACTATTTACCTTATACCTGACATAGAAAAAACCACATATCAAAAGCAGTTTGTACTGATAATTAAACTAATTAATTATAGTCTTCCTTTAGGCGTTGCGGGTGGGTATTCTTCTCCAGTACGAAGCAGTTAATGTCCATAATTTATCCGGGACAGAAATAAAATACTCACAGTCATGTTCTAATGTCCACTGAAGTTTCTGCTGAATAATTATAATCCCTATTAGGAAATAAATTCACCACATATCCCCTCCATTGGGGCTGAATTCACGAATCTTCTGTTGCGAATGGTTCGGTGCCAGTGAAACATTGAGGCCTGGGTTGGTCATACCTTCAGGAGATGCATCTTGAGTCTTGGACCAAGGGTCTTCCATATATCACCGTATCCGATGAAAAGGATGCCGACCTGTCAGCTTCTCGGCTTATAATATCCGAATCTCAATCTTGTTCACAAGGATTTTTCACCCACCTAGTCACCAGTCTATATCCTATTCCACAGTTGATGGTATTTAGGCTGACATGGGACCAGCACAGAGTTCTGATTCAGTATTTTCCTTTCAGTGTAGACATACAATGCTGCTTGTTATTCATTTGGTTCATCTGGAATTAATTCCAGGATTCTGCTGCAGGCATGAAACTGAAGAATATTAACTCCAACACACCACTGGGAGTTGCTAACAATCAGATAATTCTTGTGTTGCATGCATAGATGCATTTAGCTGCTTTCATATGGTGCTTTTGATGGTGTTAAGGTTTTGGATCTTTGAGGTAATCTGGTGTAGTTATGGTTTTCAGTTGGTACCTTGGTTGTATTGGCTTGTAAGGTTGTTTCAGTGTCTCTTCCATTTTGTTTTGAGTTGGTGTTCATAGCTAGAACTTGGTGTTGAGTGGCTGAACCTTTATGTTTGACTGTGCTGCTGTGAGACTTTCTTCCGAAGACCTATCCATTGTTGGATATCAACTTGGTAATCCAACCAACAGTTGAAGGTTACTCACTGTTGTTAGTTTTATTAAACTTGTAGTAGGATTGTCCCATAGTTTCACTGATTTTGTTGAATGATGAGGCTATAGGTGGTACTTCTCAGAAGTAAAGCAGACGATACACTGTTGTCAGTTACTCTGTTGATCTTCATCTTTGTAGATTATTAGATCTTGAAGTCCATCTGGATATTCCTACTGAAATAGGACTTCCTCAATCACGCAGTCAGTTGTCTTCGAATGTGTCTCTTTTGCTGGAGTTTGCAGCTTATGAGTGCAGCAGTAAACATTGAGGTATTGGTCCAGACTTTGGTTAGGACAAGTTGTCATGTTCACTCTCGCCTGGCTTTTTTCCCAGTTTCCAGTTGATAGTGATGCAATGCAGTTCCACAAAATCCACCACTCACATGGTTTTGCAGAGAATGATATATTTTTTAGGGCAAAATGCCCTCTCCCCGAAGGGAAAGGTCGACTTTCTTGTGTGCTCTCGTGACTAGAAATGGCCGCTTTAGTACCTTTGGTTTCAAACTAGCCGGTCTTGGCCAGGTACGTGAGCCAAAATAAAGCCAAATAAATTAAGCTACCCTACGGGTTAGTTTTTATCCTACATTAAGTAAGATACTTAAACAGTAGTTGTAAGGGATTGTTATTTTTAAGGGACTCAATAGACAGATGTTAGTAGAGACGTTTTTGGTATACCACAGCAATGTCCAGCGAGCTCCAGAGAATAATCACACCGTGCCGAATATCAAAGTGAATGGTCATAGACTAAATGTTGTGGACAAATTCATCCATCTTGGCAGCACTGTGTCACAGGCTGCAACAACTGATGTTGAAGTGAATGCTAGAATCGCCAAGGCCAGCGCGGCATTTGGCAAATTGTACAACAATGTGAGGGGCAGAAATGGATCACGCCTGCAAATAAAGCTAACAGTTTGCAAGGCAGTCGTATTATCCACACTGCAATATGATTGTTAACGCTGGACTGTTTATCAGCGACGACTCGCCAGAGCATTAATCCACTTCAACACACTTTGAAATAGGAAGCTAATGAGGATTAAATGACAAGACAAGATCCTAGACACTGAAGTCTTGAAAGGGCGTCCATGCCCAGTATCCACATTCTACTAATGAAAAATAAGATTTTCTGGGCACTTGCCTCGCATGCCTGATCACAGACTCACTAAGCGATTTTTTTTTTCGGCGAGCTATGTTGTGGTAAACGCTCCAAAGGCGACCAGAGGAAATGCTTTAAAGACACTGAAAATCTCACTAGAAGCATTTGGAAATGATCACGACACTAGAGAGACTGTTCCCAAACACCGAAATTCGTGGTTTCATCATTACGCAAGTGTGTAGTCACTTTTAAAGCAAACAGGACTGCAAGAACTGTGAAAAAAAAGGATGTACAGAAAAACAAAAACAAAAAACCAAAAAATAAAAAACCACTTCAGGAGATTCTCCTTCTGGAAAATCAAACATTCTTTGTCCACATTGTCATAGAATATTTCGAGCCAAAACGACTCACGGCTCCGAACTTTCAATGCCATTGGATGAAATGAATAGTCATCATCATTCTTCATGGACAAACATCATCATGTATTTCCGAAGTTAGTTAGCTAGTTAGTCGCTGTTCCAACTTCACGACAACCGGTCGTCCCTATTATGCTTCGTGCCTGTGCCGGTGAATACCACACGAAATGCTCCTCATTGTCCTATGTGAAAAATGGAATAGAAAGGAGTCTCATCAAGCCAACAGCCCGCACATGTATGCTGTGCATAATGCCGCCGTCAGAATGCCAACACAAAAGTTCTCCGCGGAAAATACAGTTCACTGTCGATGGAAGCGGCAGTCACTAGACAACCGGCAGCCACACATTTCTGCATTAATAGTTAAAATTCGAGAGGATCGACTTCTCAACTTCATTGCCCAGGGATTTATCCCATATGGCTCGGCCCCTTTCGGCAGGAAGTTGAAATCAAATGCACAAACTATTAACACTGTAGCTGCAGCGACGACCCCCTTTAGTCTCCGAGAAAAATGCACCCGTGAACCGAAAAGGCAATCCAGTCAATTCCAAGCACCAGGTCGACCGCCATCGTTCAGTTCACAATGTCGCGCTACGCACTCAACTCAGTAGCAGGAGGACGGAACCATGCACTACCAGTCTAACATGAGTAAAATCCAACTGCAACCCGATTCCAGAAGCAAAACGCTCCAGAGTCGTAACGGTTCAAATGCCTACCCGCCATGTTGGGGACCGAAAGTCCATGTCCTAAGTAATGCATATTTCATGGTCCAGAAAATATACAGATACACTGTAGACATCTGAAATAAGTTGCAGAATTTAAATATACAGGCATTGTGATCACAGTTGATGGCGGAATAGACAAAGCAATCGAAATAAAATTGCAAAATGCAAGTTTTTGTATATATCAAATACCACATTTACTGAATGTCAGGGATCTGGTTCTTAGGTTGCCGCTGTAGGTTCGCTTCTGCTTGTTATCATTCTAACGGCAAGCCAGATCCATGACGACAATTTTCTCATGGCGCTATTTCTGTGCTCCATATTGAATGGCTAGCGATCTCTGCGCCATGATTTACTATCTACTGGACACTTTGTTATCAAATCCCAATTGTTTGTCCCTATTTGTTATCCACTACCTCTCCTCAACTCTCGCACTAGAATTACATGTTCGACTATAGAACGTAACAAACACCCCCCCCCCCCCCCAGCCCAGTGTTTTCTTCCTGTATTTTACAGTGTCATATTTACAAGTTTGCATTTGCATCTAATCACACAATTATTCACTACTTAAATATGCACCACTGCTCTCACTCCAACTAAAATATGATATACACAAGGCACCAGGCTGATGTCATTCTCGCGCTCGTTACAACACGTCCGACCTGGATGTTTCCACTTGCACTCCCAGTTCAACCCGAGAATTATCCTCTCCTGACACTCACAAACCGTGTTTCACGTATTAAGCAAACAATCGTGCAGGTGTGAGTTCCATTCATACCAAACCCGCACCCTGACACTGAAACATCGAATCTATGTCCGCAAAATGACCGATAATAAATGGATTGACGATATTAAAGACGGTGTACGATTACACAGTATGGCATTATCCAGTGTCACACATCGGTGCTTATACGTCAACTATTTCTCTCCCATGACGTTTGTCGGCAACATTTGAAGATGATGATGATGATGATGATGATGATGATGATGATGATGATGATGATGATGATGATGATGATGACCGTTGCGCATTATGAACGAAAGCAAAAGTTAATAGAGCAACCAATTTACCCTCTTCTATTAAGGTCACATTTCCCTGATCACATCTGTACTTGAAACAATGTGGTGGTCGAGAAATGGTGAAGATGTGCCCATGTTCATATCTATCTCCAAGATGACAGCAAGCATCTGGTGAGTATATTATTATGTGCAATTAATGACCGAATGGATAGAGCGCTTCCTCTTGATCTTCCAGTGAGCTGATGGTGAGGTAGCGGGTTCAACCCTACACCGGTCAGTTGGACTAACATGGTGTCTTCTAGTCCTTGACTTGGGGGGGGGGGGGGTAAATTACAAGTATCTCAGAAGGTGAAGTGGATTCAGCTGATGGTGAGGGACTTTGGTAATTGGGAAAGCTGGCCCACATGCAGACATACGTCCAGTGTTGACCACGCTTGACCTCAAAGCACGCGAAAATAATCCACGCATGTACAAATGTGTTTCAGTCCACATAGATCATATTCTGGGACTATTTTACTACAGCGGTGGCTCGGAAAGTAATAACAGCGGTGTTATAAACAAAGCCACTGCACTAAAAGGGGAAAGAAAAAAAACATGCACGCATGTATACTTTTCAGTCTCCGTATCTTGTACCTTGCGGTGTCGAGGTGAAGTATAAACAGCGGGAGAGTGCCCGACTATGGACTTCATGTATCGATATTCCCATGGACTCTGTTACTCCCTGCGTCCATCGTTTACGTGGTCGACCTCTTCCTCTGCTTCCCTCTGGTCTGTACATCATTGCTTGTTGTGGTATACTGTTAGTTGATAACCTACTTGCATGGCCAAACCATTTGACTTGCTGCCTTCTAATCAAATCTAGTGCAGCTATAACCCCACTGTAGTCCAGATTTCATTATTTCTGATATTATCTCTTCTTGATACATTGAGTATTCTTCTCAGGAATCTCATTTCTGTTGTTGTGATATTTCTTTTCTCTTTTTCTGCCACTGTCCAGGTGTGACATTGGTAGCATAGAGTTGGTAGAACGATTGTGTTGTAAAGTGCTTTCTTCTTAGTTATTAATACATGTTTGTTCTTTAGTATTGGTGTCATTTGTTCAATGAGTTGGTTTGCTTTATTGCATTGTTTGTCAGTTTCGTCTTCTGATTTGCCATTTGATGATATTATACTTCCTTTGAACTTTAAACGTTTTACTTGTTTCAATGGATGTTCATTTATGTGATTTGTTTTCCTTCTTTAGTTATAGTCCAAGTCTCTTGGAGTCTATTGTTCTATCCAAACATGGTTGTGTAGTCTATGTAGCCATGTTTTTCCTACTTCTTTTGCTACTTTAATTAGTTCATTTGGTATTTCATCTAATCCCGGTAATGAGTTCAATGGTACTAATCATATGCCTTCCATAATTTGTTCTGTCAGTATGTCTGGTTCTAGTTCTTCGGTGGCATCTGTGTCGGTTTCTTGAATTAATGGACATCTAATGGGATGTTGAGAAGTTGTTCGAAGTACTGTTTCCATCATACTAGGATTTGTTCACCTATTGGTTCTCCATTGTCGCTGTTAATTATTTCAGTTGGATCAAAAGGTTCTCCTCTGGTTCTAATTGCACTTACCTTTTTTTTGCGAGTTTCTAGTTGCCTCCTTGTAATTTTTATTTAGGGTTTCTCCATACTCCTCCCAATCTTTTTGATTTTCTATCTTGACTATTCTATTCGCATATCTTCTCGTTATTCTATATTATATGTTTTCACGTTCCTGTTCGCTTTTCAACCCCTTTTCATATGTTTTGTTTTCCTTTTTGTCTTGTACAGCTTTCTTAACCTCTGCGTTCAACTAACTTATTATTTTCTTTATCTGTGTGTTGCGGTTGTTCGTGGTTCCATGTGTTATTGTTTGCAGTATTTAAAATGCTTGATTTGAAAATCCCCCATTCTTCTTCCACTGTTTTTCTTTCTATAGGTTAGTTTACAAAGATTTCAGTTAGTTCTTTCTCATAATTCTCCCTCACTGCCTCGTCTGTTTAGGTCTTTTTAAAAGTGTAATGATTAGCATGGTATGAATTTCCTGGACTTTGCTTTCTACTTCTGATGGTTCTTATTGTGGCAACGATTACTTTGAGGTCTGTGTTTATACGTACGTTGGGCACTCCGCTTGCACCTAATATATTTATTTTTCTGTTATTTCTTGTTAATATAAAACCAATGTGGCTTTAAGTATCTAGATCGTTCCATTTATACAAGGTGTATATTTGTGAGTCTTTGTGTTTATAGAATGTATTTGTAATATGGAGGTCGTGTTGGCTGCATAGCTCTATCAGTCTACTTCCGTTATCGTTTCTTTAATTATGTTGGTCTCCAAATGCTCCAAGATGTTTGTCCATACCAGCTCAGTTATATCCTAGTCGTGCATTGAAGTCTCCCATAACTATGATGATGTCCTGCTTATTTATTTTATATAGCACATCATGGATGTCTTCGCAGAATCCCTCGCAGTCTGCTCATTTTTGTTTGTATTACATGGTGCGTATATTTGTACATATGTTGTAATTGTTGTTCTTTTATTCTCACTGTTATGATTCTTTCTGTATATATATATATATATATATATATATATATATATATATATATATATATATATATATATATATATATATATATATATATAGAGAGAGAGAGAGAGAGAGAGAGAGAGAGAGAGAGTATTCCTCTTGCTAGCCATGGTTCAATGACTATTCCCACATCCTGTCTTGCCATTTCTTGCTGTTCCACTCTAGAGTAGACACACGTGTAACTGTGGTGGATCTTCTTACATCCTTCCCTGTTTATTCTGGTGTCCGATATCCCCATAAGTCCAATTTTCTTCTCTTCCATTGTTTCTGTTAGTTCTTCTTCTTTACTATTAAAACCACAGCCGTTCACTGTGCCTATTGTTTGAATCGCTGATATGTCTCGTAGACCATTAACATTGCCGAATCTATATCCATTTGGCTCAGTGCGTTTATACTTCTTCGTTTTTCTACTAGCAGTATAAAGATCCTCTGCCCAATTGCTAGGCCAGTCACAGAATTAGAACAAATATCTGACCATATGGAGTCATAGCCCCGTAAGCCCATGATATATAGCATATTCTAATACTATTAGGGACGTTTCATTTGAAACCCGTTCCAATGGCTTTATTAAATAAGCATGAAAGAAACATTAACAGGTGTGTTTGAATTAAACAAAGCATTCATGTTGAATGAATTATGCACCATGGGTTGGTCAGAAGAAGTCGCTGTAGGTATTTGGGCAAGCATCCCATTGCTTAGGTAGGCTGCGAATGCCGTCCGCAAAAATGAATTGTGGTTGCTCACTGAACCATGTATTTACCGCGTTCATTACGGCTGCATCTGTTTGAAATCGTTGCCCCTTGAGAGCTTTATTTAGAGGTCCGAACAAATGAAAATCACATGGTGACAAATCAGGACTATAGGCTGGATGTTGCAGAATTTCCCACTTCTTCCTTGCTAATGCTTCCTGCACAATCTTTGCGACATGCGGACGAGCATCGTGCAACAAAATCACACCTCGAGAAAGCAGGCCAGGTCGTTTATTCTGTATGGCTTTTTGCAGCTTGTCTATTGTTTGCAAGTAGTGGGTAGAGTTGATGTTAACACTGGGTTTTTTACAGCCGGCCAACAATAGCCTTTCATGGTAAAAACAAAATGCGCTCAGCATAACGGTACCAGCGGAAACCTGTAACTTGAACTTTTTTGGCTTTTGGTGATCCAGCATGCTTCCATTGCATGCTCTCTCTCTCTCTCTCTCTCTCTCTCTCTCTCTCTCTCTCTCTCTCTCTCTCTCTCTCTCTCTCTCTCTCTCTCTCTCTCTCTCGCTCTCTCTCTCTCTCTCTCTCTCTCTCTCTTTTTTTTTGGCTGCTAGACTAAAAGTGGCGGCATCATGGTTTATCGCCTGCCACTATGCGGAAGAGAAATGCGTCACCCTCCAAATTTTAACGCAGCAAGTGGCTTAAACTCCATCCTATGCGTTCCTCATTTTAGTGGTCCGGTCAACATCAGAGGTACTCACTGTGAACACACCTTCAGATATTGCAGTTTCTTATGAACGACCTTTTGAATTGTCCCAATTGACACATCAATTTCTTTCGAGTGTATGCTTCGACAATGGCTCATCTGTACTGCTGCATCAATTTTGGCGGTGGTTTTTTCTGTTGCACCAATATGCGCTTGACCCGGGCATCGAAGATCTGTCGTAAACTGACTGTCCATTCCGAAACATTCGTGCCCAGTCTATCATTGTTGTCTTCGACACACATTTGTTACCGTACGCTGCGTGCATTCTTCGATGAATGTCCTCTGGTCGAAATCTTTCAGATGAAATAAACTGAATAGCCGCTCTTTGAGCTTCTTTGGACTGATTTTGGATCAACCTGGCCATTTTCTCAACGGTCAGAAACAGCACCTTTGCATTATGGGACGATAAGCACGTGCTCTTTTATTCATTGGTCAGTACTTATCACATGACTATAACATGATCAGGTTCAACGTACGCAATTGGTCCAGCACGAACGGATTTTTAATGACCGCCCCTATATTTTACAACATCAGTTCTTCGGAAAGTAAAAGCAGCTGCGTTATCAATAAAGCCACAGCAATAAAAGAAACAACAAATGCACGCATGTATAATTGTGTTTCATTCCCCATATGGTATATTCAAATACTATTTTACAACAGCGGGTGCTCGGAAAGTAATAACAACGGTGCTATAAATAAAACCACCGCAGTAAAGGAAAACAAAACGTATGACTGCTTATCACTCCATGTGGTATAATGGGTATATGGTGCTTGCCTCATATGTTTACAGACCACTGGTCAGTCAGCGAATCAAGTGTTCAACATCAACATATCTGCAGGCGCTGTTGTTCCCCTATTGTTATTATTATTATTATACTATTATTGTTATTAAATTATTATTATGATTAGTTTTGTTTACACACATTTTGGTGCTTTAAATTGTATAGCTGTTCTTGGGTAATTTTGTGTTGCTGATTACAAAAAATGTAATATTATTAGTCTATGAGCTGTAGTTTGTTGAGATATCTAAGAATTACCTTTTTATTAGGGCAATTTTTATATACAAGCCGAAAATAGTGTGTTTATCGGTGGCATTTTGACTGTAATCTGCATTAATATTATGTGTAAATACTGTTAATTTATTACCTTAATATAAAACACCAATCACGTATTAAAATGTTATCATTGTGTGTTCCCCCCGCCCCCTGTTTTATAATTATAGTCAACACACAAAAAAGCTTCTTTCCGAAGACTTCTTAAAATGTGATATGCCCAGACAATCACGCTTAAGGGTCCAGAAGTAATCTGCCATCATGAAGGCACCCCAAAGTTCATGTTATCCATAGTCCATTGTCCACTTATCTGGTGTATAACTTACACCCATTTCATTTACGAAGACATCCTACATTAGTACAAAATAAGAGATTGTCTTCTTTACAAAAGATTGCAAGCAAACTTTGTACTCTGCTGCAATACAAACTCAACTTTGTTTCAACAGTCAGTAATTTTTGTTTCTTCTTTCAACGTGACGCCACTATTTCTGAAGATTCTTTGAAGAGGCTTTCATATAATATCATTCAGTTTTCGCTGGTCGAACCATAGAACACCTAGAACATCCTCTTCTAAATTACTATCCCTGTCACTTAATCGTGACGCAGGCGAAGGCATACCGCAGAGTAGCTTTAGACCCTTTGCATGAGGCGCTGGACGCAGTTAAGGGTCAACGACTGATAAGAGGGAAATCATTGATGGCTCAGGCAGAGGATACGATCAGGCATGTGTCCATCTTGGAGAACGTTATGCGAGGAGAGGAGTGGGTCAGAGTGCTAGCGGAGCAGTCAGACTTTTGCAGAGTTATAGTTACCTTGAGCCGGGAGTGCAGGGAGTGGCCATCAAGAGCCACGGAAGTGGAAATCCAGCAACTAATTCAGCATAATGCTCGCTCGGGTGATGTGATTATCTACACAGATGGTTCAGTGTCGAGAGGTTGGAGAAGTGCCAGAAGGTTCATAGAAAAAGCTAATGGCCGACGTTTGTTACAGGAGAGCCTGGCATATGATACCAAAACATCTAGCTTAAGAATGGAGGTGGGGGCGGTCACTGCAGCTTTCTGCTGGATCGAGAATACGACACACACACACACACACACACACACACACACACACACACACATCGTGATTGTAACTGACTCAGAAAGCATGATGAGGAAGGTGAGGACAGGCATGTTTCGTGCAGTGGCTTGCTTCACTTCGGAGGTCACGGGGCAAGCGTCGCCTGGATTTTTTTCTCCGGGGCATTCCGGTGTGCTGGGGAATGAACTGGCGGACAGATTAGCTGGCTCTGCAAAACGTGGTAGAGTATTGATGCATGACAAGGCAGACTTGGTTGCGGCCTTGTCGGAGCACGAGTACACCTCAGAGAAGCAAATGGATCATCATGTCTGGCAATAATGAGGCAGCGAGGTGTGGCGAGGGGATCTGGCCGACGCGCGACGCTCAGAGGAAAAGCGAGACGGACATATAATCAGATTGCTACTTGTACTATTGGTGTTGGAACTCTTCGCTGGCTGCTGAGAATTGGGACGGAGCGCCTATGGGAATGCCTCGAATGCTGCGATATCGGTTTCTAGATGACTCAATCAATCAATTATCGTATCACATGCCTCTGCTGTCTCATCTTCTAGCAGGAAATTCTAAATCCGACTGAAATTTGGAATTAGCATCTCATCTCCATGCGGAACAGGTCGTCCAGCAGAATCTAAATTTGGATAGTTCCATTTTTTTTTCCTCTCGTTAATTCCCAAACTATTGACAACACATCAATAACAGTCACCATAGTGTTTCTTGGGCTCTCTCCAAACCATTTAGTATCCAAATTTTAAACATTTTCTGTTCTCACAAGTTAACAGATGTTGAACACATGTTTTGCAAAAGAATCTGAGGAGCCCTAGATTTGACTTGGTCACCTAATTTTACTTTAAAGTAAGCAAAGTGAGAAGCGGCTGGCCGAGTGGCTGGAACGCCGGACTCCCATTAGGGAGACCCTGATACGATCTCTCGGTAAAGTGTGGACATTTTTTTCTGTCGGGGGCAAAAAGAAAATTCTAACCTGCACAGTTCGCGGCGACTGCACTAGCCAGGCGGCTTTAATTCCTCAGGCTTGTGGGATGTGGATTTTAATTTATGGGAATATTATGTTAAGTTGTCTAGGGGATTTAATTTGATTTTCTATTATTTTAGCCACTTGAGGTGATCCTGGAACTCTACCTATAAACACAAGAAGGAACATACTTCACTCCTGTTTATAAACTGTATTCATGAGTACATCTCCAATCCCACTTATCACCTTATAAAGTTTATAGAGTGCTAGAAGAGATTGATTGTTTACAACATATAAACAACCACTGTTGAACAGACATCACATTTACTTGATGTACAGATCAACAATTTTGGACAAACAATTCAGGTATTAAATCAAGATCTGTAGTAACAATCAGACAAATTTAATTACCACTGTGAGCTTCTTGAATATGTCTCACTTGACATATGCATACATTCCTTTGAAATATGACATAGGTATATTTTCATGAAATATGACAGCAGTCTACAATCACAAACATATATCGACCATACTGAAATACTGGAACAGGCATGGGATGAAATATGACATATCATAAACACATTAAAAGTGCAATCCCCTTTTCCTCCAAAATTCAACAATCTTCAAATCCCCACTAATACATATCAGTTTGTGGCCAACACCATTGACCCTTAATGATTTTTAAAAAAAACATTGGCATGTGTTCAAAAACATTAAACACTACATTCATTACATAATATTACACTAATTAATTAGTTGTTTCCTGTCGTATACTCTCTTGTGGTACGGTTCAGTGTTCACCTCCTATGTATATTAGATCCTATTCCCATTATCTGTGTACTGAAATCAATGCACTCAGTTCTGTTCATAATATGTATATCCACTGGGAATTGGCTGGTGAAAATCATACTTTATAATCCAAGGAATGAAATTACACCAAGCACGTATCCCCTCCGCGGGGCTAGATTCACGAATATTCTGTTGCACTGTAGCAGAATGTGAATGTGGGTATTAGGTGGGAAAAGGCTACAGCACGCTTGAGCATCGGGATGGAATGGGAAGAAAGATGCTCAAGTCGTGACGTAGTTGGTTGTTAGGAATCAGTCAACATCTGGGCCTAGAAGCGAGAAGACGACATATTGTAAGAAGGTTGATCAAGCTGTCATCTACGTGAAATAAATATATTTTGTATTCGCCCAAGACTTGTTTAGTCCTCTATACTTCACACCGTTATTGAGGACGAAATGGCGCCGATGCCAGGATCCGTGCTTGGACTGTCGCGGTAAATAGACCTATTATTTACTTCAAACAACTGAATTTAAGAAGCCCTTTGACGACGATGGAAAGACGTAATATATTTTAGGGGAGACACAGCGTCTAAAAGCCTGCCCAGAGGTAGTTGTTATGATTTCCCAGAAGAAGAAAGAAAAAAAAAGGCAAAGCTGAAGGTCATCTTGTTGGATCAACGTCATGGATGGTCAGCTTCTT
>JACEFZ010009302.1:0-96591 GCA_014155875.1 Cepaea nemoralis | reverse complement strand
GAAAAATTTCAGGTTTTTAGTTGAAGGAAGGGATCGCCTGGAAAGGATTTAAAGTTGATATAAATGGGGAAAGATAAAATTAGTTGCATAATACGTCTTCTGAGGGGAAGGGAGGGAGGGGGGGGGGGGGTGGGAACGGAACTACGTGGCGAAGTAGTTACGTAACCTGCCTCGCGATCCGTAGGTTGTGGGTTCGATTCCGGCCTACGACATTTGATTCACGAATGCAGTTTTCTCGGAGACTCCTCGGGTCGTCGCTGGAACTGTGGAATTCGTGCTTTCTGCGACGCTTTCTGCAGGCTACCATGAGAAATGAGACGGAGACATATGAGATAAACCCCGGTACATCGACTTGATCCTCTGGCTTTTAAACCTATAACCTTAAACGTCATTGGTTGAAAGTTCAACTTGTCACGGGTAGAAAGCTTTCTCTCTCTCTCTCTCTCTCTCTCTCTCTCTCTCTCCTCTCTCTCTCTCTCTCTCTCTCTTCTCTCTCTCTCTCTCTCTCTCTATCTATCTATCTCTCTGTGTGCTTGCGTGCGCACGTGCTTGCGTGTGTGTTGTGCGCGCGTGTGTGTGTGAAGGAATTATTATGAAAGGAGATGATTGTAACAAACAGAGATGAACTGCCCACGAATGGTGCTTCATTTTCCAAGTAGACAGAAAATAAATGATGCTGCCAGAACGTTAATTCTAGAAATAGCTCGCGTGGACATCAAACTGGAACTAACATGGAATACTTTTGACCACCCTCCCGTGTGTTGCCGGGGCCCACAAGGGAAGCAAAAGAATAGCAACACTGTAGCCTACCACGCATGTCGTAAGAAGGCGACTAAGGAGGCTTGAGTGGTTCCGTCGCCCTGCTACTGAGTGAGTGCGTGGCGCGACACTGTGAGCTGTGAGGTTCGTGTGAAATGCTTTTGAATCTGCCCAAGTTTTTATTTTTGGAACGTGACTGCATGTTCGGAGCGATGGCAGATGGCTATGTCCCAGAGTTGAACCGGTTTTTGCCTTGTGCAGAAATGTGTGGCTGCTGGGCTTCTGGTTGACTGCCACTGCCGTCGGTGATGAAACTGCATGTTCGTGGACTGTGTAGGTGAACATCTAGGAAACATCCAGATGGGAAAATGACTGCCGATTCCATCAGAGATGAATTGGGTGTTTCTTGGGGGACTGGTGTGTTGACATTCTGGCGGCGGCATTATGCACAGTGTATCTGTGCGGGCTGTTGTTTGTCGAGACTCCTGTCTTTTCCACTTTTCACATTGGGCAGTGAGGAGCATTTTATGTGATATTCACTGGCACAAGGAAACGGAGCATAATGGGGACGACCCGTTGCTTTCAAGCCGGAACTGCGACTAAAACCTAACTTTTGACCACCTTGTGGGCAGAGACCGGGTCATGTACAGGCATGTGACCATCGCAGTTCAGGGACTGGGTATCCACTGTATAAGTCCACAACTGGGCCCCGAGTCTTGACTACCGGAAAGTGTATGAGAAATAAAACCACTGGTGTTGAAACACACTTATAATATGAACAGGACAGAAGTAGATATCAGAGGTCACACCGTGAGATACACAACCTGAATGCTCCGCACACCAGTCTTCGAACCTGCCGCTCCAAGTGATTATATTGCTACCTGAGAAGAATGTCATAAACCATCGGTGTTAATGTGGAAGTAAATGGGAAGCCAATACATTATAGTACTTTATTGCCTTGTTTACATTCCGACCGTTTCAATCTGCTTCCTACTATCTCATCGTTGTTTACGTCTTCTTTCATTCTCCTATTTATAACGTCATGCTGTTTTGCTTTTCTGCACACAGATACAATGTTGATCTGACCAAACAAGCTCAATCGGTGGTGGCGTGACAGCTGTCAGGAGCTCTCACCTCGGACTGGTCAAAGAATAGGGATCAGACAAAGAGAGGCACAACTTTGCCAGTTATATTAACTGTGACAGCAGCTAACAGACTGGCAGCCAGTAGTTAATCGAGTACCTAGCCTTCTCAGATAAGGGGAATCATATAGGCTCCGTGTGGGCCCTGTGCAAATTACAGATCCCGCGGTATTTGGACACAGAAAGTCCCGCGTTGATCAGCTGTCAATAAGTAGAAACAAATTACCCACACAGAATTGTTACAGCGCGTGAATCTCTTATTGGGATGGGAGGGCTAGAGCCTTTTATGAGCAGTAACAGAGCTAGACTGATGATAGAGTGACGAAATAACATAACGTCATTTCAAAATGTGGATTTGATAATATGTCATGGTATATGTGAGAAAAAGTACAAGTGGAAAAATATAAGTATACATAAACTAAGACAGGCCAGTGAGGCACACATATACATGTACTCACAAAGAGCAGCTTGACTCTCCTGGAGGACATACAGACAGGCTATCAAACATCCCACATATGAGGCCATGTTCTGTGAGTTTAGAACTAGATTCTAGCTGCAGTTATAACCAGACGATCCACGCTGCTGCAAGACTAGACGATCCACACTGCTGCAAAACTAGATTATCTACTCTGCTGCAAGACTAGACGATCCACTTTGCGTTTGCAACGGTCTCAGACTGTAGACAAGTTGGACAATCCACACCGTGCAGCGGTTTGACGACCTCCAGCACAACCGACAGCGAAACACCCAGACTGTACCTGGACCTACACCCAGACTGTACCTGTAGACGGACGACACACTTTGCAGGTAGAGATGGGCGTACGCGACACCTAGAGCTGCACGACGCACACTGCGGCTATAACTGGACGCACAATGCGGCTATAACTGAACGCACACTGCAGCTATAACTGGACGCACACTGCGGCTATAACTGGACGCACACTGCGGCTATAACTGAACGCACACTGCGGCTATAACTGAACGCACACTGCGGCTATAACTGAACGCACACTGCGGCTATAACTGTAAGCACACTGCGGCTATAACTGAACGCACACTGCGGCTATAACTGAACGCATACTGCGGCTATAACTGAACGCACACTGCACCTATAACTATAAGCACACTGCAGCTATAACTGAACGCACACTGCGGCTATAACTGAACGCGCACTGCGGCTATAACTGAACGCACACTGCAGTAGGCATAGGACCAAACTACACCTACAGAAGAACGTATAGTTATGCTCTTTCTTAAACGCGTGTATTTGAAACAATGTTACCGGAGACAGGGCTTCTTAAACACGAGTGAAATGTATGGTTACCATAGTGGGCACACAACAGACGTTTCTAGTCTGCCAGTTTCACTTGATTTACCCTAGTGTCAGATGACCCCCATACATCACAGCTTCGGACAAGAGACACATTACAAACAGATTCTTCATCTTAGAACCCATGTCGCCCCTCTGCTGTGTGTCCACCGTGACGAGGTAGAGGGGCTTGTGCGTCCCAATGACCCCAAGAGCTATGCCGACGGTAGCACAGCTACTGGTAGGGCCACCCATGTCGGATAGGTCAAGGGAGAGGGACCAGACGAAGAGACACACAAACCTGCTGCCTTGTAGGTAGACTGGGGACAGTCAAAGGCTAGGGAAAGCACCCCAAATACATGCTTGTCGAAATCGGATGTACTGAGCCACAGGCTTGACAAAGCAGTGCAACGTGAAACCTGCTGCCTTGTAGGTAGACTGGGGACAGTCAAAGGCTAGGGAAAGCATCCCGAATAAATGCTTGTCGAAATCGGATGTACTGAGCCACAGGCTTGACAAAGCAGTGCAACGTAACTTAATTCATGATGTCACAAATCAAAATTAATCGATATGGTGCTAATCCCGTGAAGTCCCATCAGGCGGTGATAGTGCCGGGCCCCCTGCCTCGAGGGGGTCCACCCATGACTACTGGTGGTCACCTTCCCCTGTGCTGTGGAGTCAAGGCACAGAGGAGTAGGTTAAGAGCTATTGACCAAATACCCCGGACACTCAACATACTACAGTGGAATGCCGAAGGAGTTTACAAGAAGAAAGACTCCCTAACACAGCGTCTTCATAAAGATAGAATAGATGTGGCATGCATTCAAGAGACACACCTCAACGCCAATCACAAATTCTCAGTCAGAGGATATCAGGCCACACGTTTCGACCGCGAAGGACACAAAGGAGGAGTTCTAATACTTACACGAAATACAATACCTTGCAGCGAAGTATCTGTGATCTCTGACAACCAAACGGAAATTATAGGTGTTGATATAATGATAAAGGACGTGAAAATAAGAATCTACAATCTGTATAGCCCAGCAGATAAGGACCTTACACTCTCAAACATGAAAATAACTGACACAAACTGCATTATTGTCGGAGACTTTAATAGCCGTTCAGAAAGATGGGGATACCCAGATACTGACAAAAGAGGAGATGAATTGGAGGACTGGGAAATAGACTCAAATCTCCATCTACTCAACAAAGCGGATGACACACCGAGCTTCTACTCCAGAAGATGGCTTACCACTTCTACTCCAGACTTAGCTTTCTGCACAGGAGACATCCTCCACAAAATCGATCGCCATGTGCTGGACCAATTAGCAGGTAGTGACCACAGACCAATCAAGCTTGAAATGAATATGGAGTATGTTCCACAGGAGCAAAAGCCCTTGCCCCGCTGGAATTACAAACGAGCAGATTGGGACAGATTTGCCATACTAACAGACAAATATTGTGAAAACATAAATACACGATATGGCAACATAAAGCAAATGGTGGAAAGTCTAAACAGAGCGATAATACAGGCAGCCACTGAGTCCATTCCAAGAGGAGCGAGGAAAAATTACAAACCATACTGGACTGAAGAACTACAAAGTTTGGAGGACAAAGTTGAAGATGCCAGGAAGACAGCAGAGAGAGAACAAACAATTGAAGCAAACATCTCTCTCAAAGCCATCTCAGCAAAATATAAAAGAACAGTAAATCAAACAACAAGAGATTGTTGGAGGGAAAAAACAGAAAACCTGAATTTTGACAGGGATGGAAACAAACTATGGAAACTAGTGAAAGCCATGAACAATGAAGGACCTAGAAACAAACAAATAACAATTAAACAAGGAAATGCCTTGCTTACAGGCAAAAAGGCTGCAAATGCACTAATGGAACACTATGCAAATGCAAACCACATTGATATTACAACCGAACAGAAGAAAGCAATCAAAGACAAACAGATACATCATAGAAATACAGAGACAGCAGCAGAATATATGATGGCAAATCTAACAATGGAAGAAATGGAACAGGCAATGAATACCCTAAAAAAGAAGAAATCACCAGGAAAGGATGGAATCACAAATGAAATGCTAATAGGACTAGGCACCAAGGCAAAGAAGAAACTACTAGCAGTCCTAAATAACAGCTGGAAGAGAGGAATAGTCCCACAGGCATGGAAGGAAGCTATACTAATACCAGTCCCAAAGAAAGGAAAAGACCTGGAAGAACCAAATGGCTATCGACCTATCAGTCTACTGAGCTGTGTAGGAAAATTAATGGAACGCATTATCAATGGCAGGCTAACATGGCATCTGGAAGAAAACAAACTCTTAACACCACACCAAGCAGGATTCAGAAAATACAGATCCACTGAAGATCAAATAACCTATATAGCTCAGGAAATAGAGGATGCCTTCCAAGAGAAAAAGCACACACTAGCAGTCTGGATAGATTTAGAAAAAGCATTTGATAAAGTATGGAAGGAAGGACTGAAAGTAAAACTGCAAAACATGCATGTTTGTGGAAAAATGTATAAATGGATCAGCCACTACCTTGAGAACAGAACTGCCAGGACAAAAGTACAAGGACAAACAAGCAAAATGATGCTGCTGGAGCAAGGTGTCCCCCAAGGAGGAGTTCTTTCACCAACATTATTCCTAGCATATATAAATGACATCACAGAAAATTTTCCAGCCAGAGTACACACATCCTCCTTTGCAGATGACCTAGCCATATGGACATCTGAAGAATATATTAGTACAGCTAACAGCAGAATACAGCAAGCCTTATTAGCGCTAGAGGACTGGTCAAAATCATGGCTAGTGAAGATAAGTGAGGAGAAAACAACATGCACAGTGTTCTCCCTCTCAAATAAAACTCAGCAACCTAAGCTGGTATTGAATGGAAAAATATTGCGCCATGAAGAAAATCCAAACTATCTAGGAGTCACCTTTGATCGTCGCCTGACATGGAAGACACAGGTTGAGAAAAATCGAACAAGAGCAAGGCAGAGAATGGCAATCATGAAAAAGCTTGCTGGTACAACGTGGGGAGCAGATGAGAAAGTTCTCAAGAAGTTATATACTGGACGGGTGAGGCCAGTACTGGAATATGGCATTGCAGCTTGGGCAACAGCAGCTAAGTCATACTTTAACAAAATAAGTAGAGTCCAAAACCAAGGAATGCGAATCATAACTGGAAGCCTGAAGACAACGCCTATTAATGAACTAGAAAAGATCACTTGTTTACAACCAATGCAGGATAGAAGAGATAGCAGAGCCCAGCAACAAGCAGAAAAATTTAGAAGATTGACAGACCACCCTATGTACAACAGATTTAATGGTTTTGGAAAGGGAAGACTGAAGCGTAGCAACTTTGTAGAAACTGCAAAACGAAGGATTAGGGCAGATCCTATACTTAACATATCAACAGTCAAGCCCATACACAATGCACGCAACTGCCTGAGATGATAGAAAACATTCCTGGTATTGAGAAAAAGAACACTCAGCATGAAACCGAAAGAAGAGAAATAACCCTAAACTACATAAAAGAACATTACCCAAGCAGGAATTGGACCCATGCATATACAGATGGATCAGCCAAAAATTCAATAGAGAATGGAGGAGGAGGAATTCTCCTAAATTTAAAAAATGGAGTGAAAAAAACACATTCAATGGCAACTGGAAAATTTTCAAGTAACTTCAAAGCGGAGGTAGAGGCTTTGAAAACTGCAGCAGAAATGCTCCTGATGGAGGAAAATAAAGAGAAGCAAATAGCTATCTTCACAGATGCAAAGTCAGCTGTCTCAATACTGAAGAGCAATAACAGCACAGAACTAACTGACCTAAGAGCAGCACTCCATGGTCTATGCCAGAAATCCAAAAAAGTTGTAATACAGTGGATCCCATCACATTGCAGTATACCTGGAAACGAAGAGGCTGACAGACTGGCAAAAGAGGGCGGACGACTACCACAGCCTGACATAGACATAACCTATAATGAGGCAAAGAGGTTGATAAAAAGCACTTATAGAACCAAATGGGAATCTGAGCATCCAGGCCATCAGAAGGATGATGCATATTACAAACTCGACCGAAGAGAACAAGTAGCAATCTTCAGACTCCGCACAGGACATAACAGGCTGAAATACCACTTGTTCAATAAACTAAAGATAGGAGATACTGATGAATGTAATTGTAGAACTGGAAAAATGACAGCAAAACATTTGCTGCAGGATTGCCCAACGTATGCAGAACAGAGAAAGATATTTTGGCCCACACCTGCTTCATTTGAGGACAAGCTCTATGGAGATATCAACAAGCTCAAGTTGACCGCAGCTTACTTTAACTACATACAGGTTGACATTTAAAGGTGCATGAAGACCCAGAGGCATGAAATGAAATATTGCTTGGATAGCAAATCCATTATGTGGAAAGTCCAAATCGAAAGCTCGCTGTGTGGGCTTCATAAAAGGTGGAAAAGTGTCCTAGTGGCACGAAATGGAATATTGCTTGATAGCAAATCCATTACGTGGAAAGTCCGAATCAAAAGCCCATTGTGTGGGCTTCATAAAAGGTGGAAAAGTGTCCTAGTGGCATGAAATGGAATATTGCTTGGATAGCAAATCCATTACGTGGAAAGTCCGAATCGAAAGCTCACTGTGTGGATGTCATCTGCAGACTGCATACTTCTGGTTTCCGGAAGAACAGCCTATGGTGAACGGAAGGCCCAATATACGGAAGTGAGGCTAAGCAGCCATGTGCAGGACGTGACGATTCCTTGGGTGAGCCCAGTACCAGAGCGCTATGTATCGGCTCTGCAAGTATGGAAGCCTCCTTGGATGGCGGGGAATGCCCATGGTCTGCCCCTGCCTTCCCTTGAGGGCTGACCAGGATCTTTGGCTGTTCTATATGGACCAGCTGGGATGGGGGATAACACCACAACAGTGAGAGTCAAACGTCCTAAGAAACCCCCGGGAAGGCTAACCCGGTCAACAAATGCCCGCAGAAGTCGGATGTGTCGGCCTAACGGCGCAAGAACGCAGCTCTGCTGTAAACAGGCACAACGCAATCACATCCGAAAAAAAACTCCGGATGAACGAAGAAGAAGAAGAACCCATGTCGTGTGGCGCTGGCGATGATGCCTGCCCACAACTTTCTGTCGTGCTCGTTGTCACGGCGTACCCCAGTTTTCCCCTACTCAAAGAATGTAGAATTGTCTGCTTCTGACGCGAGTAACCATTTCTCTTTGAGAATTAACTTTGCCAAGACATTTTCATTAACCTTGTCTGTCACTGTGTTCTCATCATTCAATGAGAAGACTGTAGTTATGTACCAGCCAGCTTCAGGGAATAATCACACCGTGCCGAATGGTCATAGACTAAGTGTTGTGGACAAATTCACCTATCTTGGCAGCACTGTGTCACAAGCTGCCACAATTGATGACGAAGTGAATGCAAGAATCTCCAAGGCCAGCGCGGCCTGTGGCAGACTGTACAAGAATGTATGGGACAGAAATGGAATAAGCCTGCAAACAAAGCTAAAAGTCTACAAAGCAGTCGTATTATCCACACTGCTATATGCTTGTGAAACCTGGACTGTTTATCAGCGACCATCCATCCATCCATCATGTGCCATGCCGGTAAGCGTGGGCGGTCATGTTCTGCCATCTCACTCGATCAACAGAGTCGTGGATCAGTTCCGTGTTTCTGTCTCGACCATGCCACAAGGCCAAGCCATCCAGATACTTGTTTCTAGGTCTTCCCCTTGGTCTGTTCCCCTCGATCTTACCAGTTGTCACCAAGTCCTCCAAATCATTTCTTCTCATAACATGCCCAAAAAATTGTGACTGTCTACGTCTAATGTCTCTGATCAGTTTACGGTCTTCATTTGTTTCTTGAAGGACTTGTTCATTGGTCTTTCTGGCTGTCCATGGTATTCTTTGCATTTTCCTCAGAAACCACATTTCTACAGCCATCAGATGTTTTTCAGCGACACGCTAGGAAATTAAACCACTTCCACACAGTCTGACTTAGGAAACTATTGAAGATTCAATGGCAAGACAAGATCCCAGACACTGAAGTCCTAGAAAGCGCGTCCATACCCAGTATCCACACTCTACTAATGAAGAATCAGATTCGCTGGGCTGGTCACTTAACTCGCATGCCAAATCACAGGCTCTCTAAACGATTTTTTTTTTTTACGGCGAGCTGCGTTGTGGTAAACGCTCCCAAGGCGGCCAGAGGAAACGCTTTAAAGACACTCTGAAAATCTCACTTAAAGGTTTTGAAATTCATCACGACACTTGGGAGACTGGTGCTAAAGACCGAAATTCGCGGCGTACATTATTATGCAAGAGTTCAGTCACTTGTGAAGCAAACAGAATTGCAAAAGCTATGGAGAAAAAAAGGCTGGACAGTCAAACCACTGCAGGAGATCCTCCTCCTGGATCATCTAGCATTCATTGCCCACATTGTCAAAGAACATTTCAAGCCAAAATAGGCCTTACCAGCCATCTTAGAACGAACGGCTCCATACTTTGAACCCCACTGGATGAAGTGAATGGTCATCATCATTCTTGATGGACAAATAACAAAATAAGACCACATCCCTGCAGCTCATACTCAACTACTCACAAGTCTGCATATTTATTCATCGCATTAACAGGCCCATATGAACCCAACCTAGCATTTATTAAAACCACAATACACCAAAACAGTGCCAATCATTGCTAACATACACATATCAGTGTGACTTCTGTCAGTGACCTGGATTCTGTAGCCCCAACCTGTGCCAGTATTAGAACCGCTGTGGCTGTCATGGGCGGGTCGGGCAGAAGACAACTTTCTGACAAGGTGATGTATATATCCTGGGTTCTGTCACACTCGGTCCCTGTCAAGTGTCGCCTGCACACTCGCAGAGATGACAGGCTCGACGTTTAGAACTCCTGCCGGTCTTCCCCTGTCTCCCGTTACACAGTTACGCGACAGGGGTTGAAATATACAGGGACACTGGGTTGTCAATCGTTGGGGAAAATATTGAGACTACTACGCTGTTTGGACACCACGGTTTGACAAAGTGTGGATACCACGGTTTGACAATGTGTGGATACCACAGTTTGACAATGTGTGGATACCACTGTTTGACAAAATGTGGATACCACGGTTTGACAATGTATGGCGGATTGACAATGTGTGGATACCACGGTTTGACAGTGTGTGGATACCACGATTTGACAATGTGTGGATACCACACTTTGAAGATGTGTATCTACTCTCCGGTTACTGTCCTTTACCCCCTTTCTCTCTCTCTCTCTCTCTCCTCTCTCTCTCTCTCTCTCTCTCTCTCTCTCTCTCTCTCTCTCTCTCTCTCTCTCTCTCTCTCTCTCTCTCTCTCTCTCTCTCTCTCTCTCTCTCTCTCTCTCTCTCACTCTCTCTCTCTCTCTCACTCTCTCTCTCTCTCTCTCTCTCTCTCTCTCTCTCTCTCTCTCTCTCTCTCTCTCTCTCTCTCTCTCTCTCTCTCTCTCTCTCGCTCGCTCGCTCCTGTTATGGCATGTCTATTAAAGCGTCTATAATTAGTTCTTCTTCTTCTATTTCTACCTCTTTCTTTCTTCTTCTTCTTTCCTTCCTCCTCCTCCTTCCTCTTTTTCCTTTTTCGTCCTCTTCCTCCTCCTCCTCCTCATCCTCCTCCTCCTCCTCCTCCTCCTCCTCCATCTTCTCTCTTCTTCTTCTTCTTCTTCTTCTTCTTCTTCTTCTTCTTCTTCTTCTTCTTCTTCTTCTTCTTCTTCTTCTTCACTTTATCAACTTTTGAACCATTGCCTGCTTCCATATATTTGAGCAATCGATTATGGTTCAAGGTCTGCAAGGTGTGGAATGCGCCTGGCCCTGCAGCCAGCAGGGTTAGGATCGGCTAGCCTCTCCCAGGAGGGATGAAGAACGAAAATTAATAGCCTGCCGATGACCCGCAGACTACACAAGTCAACCCCCACCTCCGCGTGGTGCAGACAGGGCAAATCACCAGGACAGGATGAAATACCAAATGAACTAATTAAAGCAGCAAGAGAAGTAGGAACAGCTTGGCTACATAGACTATTCAATCATGTTTGGATAGAACAACAGACACCACGAGACTGGGGAAACGCCATAATTATCCCAATTTGGAAAAACAAAGGCAGCAAAAGAGACTGCACACAATACAGAGGCATTTCACTGTTGAGTCATACTGGGAAAATATTTTGCAAAATTCTTGAAAAAAGATTACGAACTACTTTAGAACCCCAGCTAAGCGAAACACAACTTGGATTTAGGAAAAACAAAGGATGCACAGATGCCATTTTTGCTCTTAGACAACTTATAGAAAAATCAATCGAATTCAATGAAACACTCTACTTAGCCTTTGTCGACCAAGAAAAGGCATTCGATAGAGTAGATAGAAACAAGTTGTGGCAAATCCTTAAACAATATGGAGTGAGTGCACATCTAACAAACCTATGTAGAAGTCTATACAACAACAGTGAATGCATAGTGAGAGCAACTGGAGGACACTCAGAACCCTTCACCATAAGATCTGGAGTACGACAAGGTTGTGTCCTGTCCCCTCTCTTGTTTATAACATATATAGACAACATATGTAAAGAAACCAGCCAAGCAGAGACAGCAAGAATACCGCATGACGAGAACACAGAAGAAGAACCAACTGCAAATCTAACCATTAGAGAACTCCTGTTTGCGGACGACCAAGCACTAATAGCAAAATCAGAAGCTGAATTACAAGACCACATGAATAGTCTAAACGAAATGTGTAGGGAACATAACATGAAAATTAGCACAAGCAAAACAGAGGTAATGACTATAACTAAAGAAGAACAAACAACAACAATTCACCTAAACGAACATCCCTTGAAACAAGTGAAGAGTTTCAAGTACCTGGGAAGTATAATATCATCAAATGGCAGATCAGAAGACGAGATCGAAAATAGGTGCAATAAGGCAAATCAACTCATTGGACAAATGGCACCAATACTAAAGAACAAACATGTATCAATAACTACTAAGAAAGCACTTTACAACACAATCTTCCTACCAACTCTATGCTACCAATGCCAAACCTGGACAATGACAGAAAAAGAGAAAAGAAAAATCACAACAACAGAAATGAGGTTCCTGAGAAGAATACTTAACGTATCAAGAAGAGATAAGATCAGAAATGAAGAAATCAGGACTAAAGTGGGGGTTAAAGCAGCACTAGATTTTATTAGAAAGCAGCAAGTCAAATGGTTTGGCCATGCAAGTAGGTTATCAGTCAACAGTATACCACAACAAGCAATGATGTACAGACCAGATGGAAACAGAGGAAGAGGCCGACCACGTAAACGTTGGACGGAGGGAATAGCAGAGTCCATGGGAATATCGATATATGAAGCCCATAATCGGGCACTCTCACGAAGTTTATACTTCACCTCGACACCGCAAGGTACAAGAGGAACATGATGAGATGAGATGATTATGGTTCATCGAAACAGCATTATCTATTAGGCGAGTCCAGCCGTTGATATGCACACCGATAGACTTCGTGTTAAGATATCCGTGGAGCTATTTAGTATTTCAGCCAAAGTATTATTAGATTATCTACTTCATATTTTATATAACTCTGCAGTATGCACCCGACGAGATGTAGCGAAATATGCCAGGCAATAAATGGTGCAATGTTTTGTTTATGACGTCTGTGTTTAAGTCCTCTGTGGGAATACACTGTCTGTACAACAGTCCTAATACAACTTTGCAAAAGAAAGTTGTAAGTTTGCTGCTAGTTTTATGTCGTTTGAATTCCACAAATGTCCTTATGATGCCGTTTGTATTCTTAAGCTATCTCCATCTGTCCTACCAAACTGTATGTACATTGCTACTTAAATATGTGTATGATCTCCACCTGCCCTACCAAACTGTATGTACATTGCTACTTAAATACGTGTATGATCTCCACCTGCCCTACCAAACTGTATGTACATTGCTACCTATACTGTTTACAAAAAGACACGCAACATTGTTGGTGTTACTGTTATAAAAGATATTCGCTGACTGGACATCTATCAACCTATCGACTGTGTCCATCTGGTCATTAACTTCTCGTGGTTACCTGAATTGTACTCATCTCATGATTCCTGAGGTCGTAAAAGAGGTCAAGGTCAAAACCACATTTTTGACAATAATTTGTGACAGGTTCATGATAATCCCGTGAAACTTACTGAACTGCAAGTAGGTTACCAGTCAACAGCATATCACTACAAACAATGATGTACAGACCAGATGGAAACAGAGGAAGAGGCCGACCACGTAAACGATGGACGGGGGAAATAGCAGAGTCCATGGGAATATCGATACATGAAGCCCATAATCGGGCACTCTCACGATGTTTATACTTCACCTCAACACCGCAAGGTACAAGAGGAACATGATGAGATGAGATGAGACTTACTGAACACAAAACTCTTTGACCATATTATTGAATACCTATAAAATATTGACTCTCCTCGAATAAATTCAGTTGAAAATTCAATGCGTAAGTATGGCTCATCTCATAACAGAACAACGACTCATCATCATTGGACGTTTACAGGCTGGACAGTCACAAAGTGTAGTAGCCAGCACAGTTACAAAGTGTAGTAGCCAGCAAATTTAATGTGGTTAGAAGCACCATTAGTCGCCTTTGGAGGCGATTTAAAGAAACTGGCTCAGTGGCAAACCGGCCTCGCAATGGAAGACCCAGAATCACATCTGCTGCCGAAGACCGCTTCATACGGCTGCGTCACCTTATGAATCTTCTTCTTCTTCTTCGTTCATCCGGAGTTTTTTTTCGGACGTGATTGCGTTGTGCCTGTTTACAGCAGAGCTGCGTTCTTGCGCCGTTAGGCCGACACATCCGGCTTCTGCGGGCATTTGTTGACCGGGTTAACCTTCCCGGGGGGTTTCTTAGGACGTTAGACTCTCACTGTTGCGGTGTTATCTCCCATCCCAGCTGGCCCATATAGAACAGCCAAAGGCATCCTGGTCGGCCCTCAAGGGAAGGCAGGGGCAGACCATGGGCATTCCCCGCCATCCAAGGAGGCTTCCATAATTGCAGAGCCAACACACAGCGCTCTGGTACTGGGCTCACCCAAGGAATCGTCACGTCCTGCACATGGCTGCTTAGCCTCACTTCCGTATATTGGGCCTTCCGTTCACCATAGGCTGTTCTTCCAGAAGCCAGAAGAATGCTGTTTGCAGATGACATCCACGCAGTGAGCTTTCGATTCGGACTTTCCACGTAATGGATTTGCTATCCAAGCAATATTCCATTTTGTGCCACTAGGACACTTTTTCCACCTTTTATGAAGCCCACACAGTGAGCTTTCGATTCGGACTTTCCACGTAATGGATTTGCTATCCAAGCAATATTCCATTTCATGCCTCTGGGAGGCTTGTGTAACCGACATGCCTGTAGGTATGAAGTGTGGCAGTCTAAATACTTCTTAATGTACATTTAAATGTCAACCTGAATACAGTTAAAGTAAGCTGCAGTCGACTTGAGCTTGTTGATATCTCCATAGAGCTTGTCCTCGAATGAAGCAGGTGTGGGCCAAAATATCTTTCTCTGTTCTGCATATATTGGGCACTCTTGCAGCAAATGTTTAGCTGTCATTTTACCAGTTCCACAATTACATTCATCTGTATCTCCTATCTTTAGTTTGTTGAACAAGTGGTATTTCAGCCTGTTATGTCCTGTGCGGAGTCTGAAGATTGCTACTTGTTCTCTTCGGTCGAGTTTGTAATATGCATCATCCTTCTGGTGGCCTGGATGCTCTGATTCCCATTTGGTTCTATAAGTGCTTTTTATCAACCTCTTTGCCTCATTATAGGTTATGTCTATGTCAGGCTGTGGTAGTCGTCCGCCCTCTTTTGCCAGTCTGTCAGCCTCTTCATTTCCAGGTATACTGCAATGTGATGGGATCCACTGTATTATAACTTTTTTGGATTTCTGGCATAGACCATGGAGTGCTGCTCTTAGGTCAGCTAGTTCTGTGCTGTTTTTGCTCTTCAGTATTGAGACAGCTGACTTTGCATCTGTGAAGATAGCTATTTGCGTCTCTTTATTTTCCTCCATCAAGAGCATTTCTGCTGCAGTTTTCAGAGCCTCTACCTCCGCTTTGAAGTTACTTGAGAACTTTCCAGTTGCCACTGAATGTGTTTTTTTCACTCCATTTTTTAAATTTAGGAGAATTCCTCCTCCTCCATTCTCTACTGAATTTTTGGCTGATCCATCTGTATATGCATGGGTCCAATTGCTGCTTGGGTAATGTTCTTTTATGTAGTTTAGGGTTATTTCTCTTCTTTCGGTTTCATGCTGAGTGTTCTTTTTCTCAATACCAGGAATGTTTTCTATCATCTCAGGCAGTTGCTGCTGTCTCCAAGCTGGGAACTTGTCTGCATTGTAAATGGGTTTGACTGTTGATATGTTAAGTATGGGATCTGCCCTAATCTTTCGTTTTGCAGTTTCTACAAAGTTGCTACGCTTCAGTCTTCCCTTTCCAAAACCACTAAACCTTTTATACATAGGGTGGTCTGTCAATCTTCTAAATTTTTCAGCTTGTTGCTGGGCTCTGCTATCTCTTCTATCCTGCATTGGTTGTAAACAAGTGATCTTTTCTAATTCATTAATAGGCGTTGTCTTCAGGCTTCCAGTTATGATTCGCATTCCTTGATTTTGGACTCTACTTATTTTGTTAAAGTTTGACTTAGCTGCTGTTGCCCAAGCTGCAATGCCATATTCCAGTACTGGCCTCACCCGTCCAGTATATAACTTCTTGAGAACTTTCTCATCTGCTCCCCACGTTGTACCAGCAAGCTTTTTCATGATTGCCATTCTTTGCCTTGCTCTTGTTCGATTTTTCTCAACCTGTGTCTTCCATGTCAGGCGACGATCAAAGGTGACTCCTAGATAGTTTGGATTTTCTTCATGGCGCAATATTTTTCCATTCAATACCAGCTTAGGTTGCTGAGTTTTAGTTGAGAGGGAGAACACTGTGCATGTTGTTTTCTCCTCACTTATCTTCACTAGCCATGATTTTGACCAGTCCTCTAGCGCTAATAGGGCTTGCTGTATTCTGCTGTTAGCTGTACTAATATATTCTTCAGATGTCCATATGGCTAGGTCATCTGCAAAGGATGATGTGTGTACTCTGGCTGGAAAATTTTCCGTGATGTCATTTATATATGCTAGGAATAATGTTGGTGAAAGAACTCCTCCTTGGGGGACACCTTGCTCCAATAGCATCATTTTGCTGGTTTGTCCTTGTACTTTTGTCCTGGCAGTTCTGTTCTCAAGGTAGTGGCTGATCCATTTGTACATTTTCCCACAAACATGCATTTTTTGCAGTTTTACTTTCAGTCCTTCCTTCCATACTTTATCAAATGCTTTTTCTAAATCTATCCAGACCGCTAGTGTGTGCTTTTTCTCTTGGAAGGCATCCTCTATTTCCTGAGCTATATAGGTTATTTGATCTTCAGTGGATCTGTACTTTCTGAATCCTGCTTAGTGAGGTGTTAAGAGTTGGTTTTCTTCCAGATGCCATGTTAGCCTGCCATTGATAATGCGTTCCATTAATTTTCCTACACAGCTAAGAAGACTGATAGGTCGATAGCCATTTGGTTCTTCCAGGTCTTTTCCTTTCTTTGGGACTGGTATTAGTATAGCTTCCTTCCATGCCTGTGGGACTATTCCCCTCTTCCAGCTGTAATTTAGGACTGCTAGTAGTTTCTTTTTTGCCTTAGTGCCTAGTCCTATTAGCATTTCATTTGTGATTCCATCCTTTCCTGGTGATGTCTTCTTTTTTAGGGTATTCATTGCCTGTTCCATTTCTTCCATTGTTAGATTTGCCATCATATATTCTGCTGCTGTCTCTGTATATCTATGATGTATCTGTTTATCTTTGATTGCTTTCTTCTGTTCGGCTGTAATATCAATGTGGTTTGCACTGGCATAGTGTTCCATTAGTGCATTTGCAGCCTTTTTTCCTGTAAGCAAGGCATTTCCTTGTTTAATTGTTATTTGTTTGTTTCTAGGTCCTTCATTGTTCATGGCTTTCACTAGTTTCCATAGTTTGTTTCCATCCCTGTCAAAATTCAGGTTTTCTGTTTTTTTCCTCCAACAATCTCTTGTTATTTGATTTACTGTTCTTTTATATTTTGCTGAGATGGCTTTGAGAGAGATTTTCGCTTCAGTTGTTTGTTCTCTCTCTGCGGTCTTCCTAGCATCTTCAACTTTGTCCTCCAAAATTTGTAGTTCTTCAGTCCAGTATGGTTTGTAATTTTTCCTCGCTCCTCTTGGAATAGACTCAGTGGCCGCCTGTATTATTGCTCTGTTTAGACTTTCCACCATTTGCTTCATGTTGCCATATCGTGTATTTATGTTTTCACAATATTTGTCTGTTAGTATGGCAAATCTGTCCCAATCTGCTCGTTTGTAATTCCAACGGGGCAAAGGCTTTTGCTCCTGTGGAACATACTCCATATTTATTACAAGCTTGATTGGTCTGTGGTCACTACCTGCTAATTGGTCAAGCACATGGCGATCGATTTTGTGGAGGATGTCTCCTGTGCAGAAAGCTAAGTCTGGAGTAGAAGTGGTAAGCCATCTTCTGGAGTAGAAGCTCGGTGTGTCATCCGCTTTGTTGAGTAGATGGAGATTTGAGTCTATTTCCCAGTCCTCCACTTCATCTCCTCTTTTGTCAGTATCTGGGTATCCCCATCTTTCTGAACGGCTATTAAAGTCTCCGACAACAATGCAATTTGTGTCAGTTATTTCCATGTTTGAGAGTGTAAGATCCTTATCTGCCGGGCTATACAGATTGTAAATTCTTATTTTCACGTCCTTTATCATTATATCAACACCTATAATTTCCGTTTGGTTGTCAGAGATCACAGATACTTCGCTGCAAGGTATTGTATTTCGTGTAAGTATTACAACTCCTCCTTTGTGTCCTTCGCGGTCGAAACGTGTGGCCTGATATCCCTGAACTGAAAATGTGCGATTGGCGTTGAGGTGTGTCTCTTGAATGCATGCCACATCTATTCTATCTTTATGAAGACGCTGTGTTAGGGAGGCTTTCTTGTTATAAACTCCTTCTGCATTCCATTGTAGTATGTTGAGTGTCCGGGGTGTTTGGTCAATAGCTCTTAACCTACTCCTCTGTGCCTTGACTCCACAGCACAGGGGAAGGTGACCACCAGTAGTCATGGGTGGACCCCCTCGAGGCAGGGGGCCCGGCACTATCACCGCCTGATGGGACTTCACGGGATTAGCACCATAACGATTAATTTTCATCTGTGGCATCATGAAATGATAAAGTTACGTTGCACTTCTTTGTCAAGCCTGTGGCTCAGTACATCCGATTTCGACAAGCATTTGTTCGGGATGCTTTCCCTAGCCTTTGACTGTCCCCAGTCTACCTACAAGGCAGCAGGTTTGTACGTCGCTTGGTCAGGTCCCTCTCCCTTGACCTGTCCGACATGGGTGACCCTACCAGTAGCTGTGCTACCGTCGGCATAGCTCTTGGGGTCATTGGAACGCGCAAGCCCCTCTACCTCGTCAAGGTGGACGCACGGCAGAGGGGACCTTATGAATCTATTTGCATCTGCGTCCTCCACAGTCCAGTCAATGCCAGGAGCTCGTCGAATTTCAGATCAAACGGTCAGGACGCTGCACGACGCTGGTTTTAAGGCTATAAGACCCCAGAGAGGTCCTGTTCATACGGACCGGCATCGCCAGAACCGACTGCAGTGGGAACTTTTATTCTATAAAATAAAATGGTGGTACAATTTCGCAATTTTTTTTTTTTTTTTGGGTTTGTGGAACAGTATAAATGAGTGTATGATCTCCATAGTTCTACCAATTTAACTACATTGCTACCTAAATATGTATGATCTTCATTGCATCGTGTGGAGAAGCAAAGTCACCCATGCTCAGCGCAAGACGCTTAATAATGATAGGCTATCACAGTATTTATGCAATAAATAATCATGAATCGTGTTAAATGTGAACAGATGTAAAGCTAAATACAGCCCCAGGATTAAGTAAAACCACAAACTGACAATGGAAAAGAACATGGAGTTTATCACGGCTTCACGGCCGCAACAAGGGAAGTAACATCTACAATAGTAGAAGACTAGAATATTATGTCCGCTATACTCTCCCTTGGATCAACGACCCATTCATCATGTGCCATGCTGATAAGAGTGGGCGGTCGTGACTCGCCAATTCACTCGATCACCAGAGTCGTGGATCAGCTCAGTGTTCCTGTCTCGTCCATGCCACGTGGCCAAGCCATCCAGGTATTTTCCTCTCGGTGTTCCTCTTGGTCTTCTTTCGTTCGCTTGAAATATGTCTATATCTGCAATGTCGTCTCTTGCATGAATTGAACTGTTTTTTTTCAGTTCACACAGTGGTCCATAGAGTTTATCTTCCACTGTCGTCTCTCTAGGCCAGAAGGTTTGCCTAGATATGTTATATTTTGGGCATGTCTTGGAGTATGTGCTCAGCTGTCTGCGACGCCAATCCACATGTGCACATGGCTGTTTCACCAATCTTGAATTTTGTATACATGTGGTTGCGTAATCTATTGTGTCCTGTTCTGAGGCGCAGAATAATGACTTGTTCTGGTCTGTCCATAATGTGGTAGTCATCTTGAGCAGGTTTTGGTGGCTTTCTGACTGATTTGATCATTCTTTTCTTTTGGTGGTATGTAACGGGCACATCAGGCTCTTCTTCTTTGGCTCCTTCCTTAGCCAATTGATCAGCTCTGTCGTTTCCGGGTACTCCACAGTGGGATGGTATCCACTGTATGGTGACTTTATGCTGACTGCTAAGTTCAGAAAGTAGTGTCCTTAGTACTGGCAATTTCCCAGAGAGGAGCGCCTCGAGTACTGATTTTGCATCTGTTAGTAGCACCACAGGTTGTGTACCATTGCTGTTATTTAGTAATTTCTCTGTTGCTATCTTGATTGCCTCAATTTCGGCATCATAGTTATGGCAGTACTTTCCTGTCGGTACTCTGGCTGTGTCCCTAGTATTATTTGGGTATTCTATGTATAATCCCGCTCCTCCATTTCGAACAGCATTTTGTGCTGACCCATCTGTGTAGACTCGGATCCAGAGATCCTGTGGGTATTCTTCATCAAGGAAGCTGAGAGTGGCTGTTCTGCGCTGCACACTGTTCTGTTCTTCCTTGTCAAATATTCCTCTCACTTTTGTCTAGATTTGTAACGATAGTCTATGCTCATCTTTCCATGGAGTTCGCTCTGGAATAGTTGTTAGGGGGATACCAACTGTGGGCAGATCAGTGGTTTCTCTCCAGAGTCGTTTGGCCTGGTGGATAAAACTACTTCTTTTCAACCGCCCCATAGCTAGGTTTTCAAATCTGTTCTTCATAGGGTGGCCTGGCAAGCTGAGGAACTTTTCTGCTTGTATTAGCGTTTTCGTATCTCTGCGCTCACTCAGTGCCTGTGTCCTCCCCATCTTCTCGCTTTCCACTATAGGGGTTGATCTCATCCCTCCTGTGGTGACTCTAAGTGCTTGATTTTGCACCTTGTCCAGCTCTTGTAGTGTGGTTTTTTGATGCTGAACACCACGCAGTTGACCCATATTCCAGGTGTGGTCGTATGCTCTGTTGGTAAACTTTGCTAAGTATTTTCGTACTGGCTCCCCATGTGGTTCCACTTAGCTTTCTCAGGATGGCTATTTTCCTTCTGGCTTTTGCTACTGCTTTGTTGATGTGCTTTCTCCATGTCAGCTTGCCATCAAATGTTACTCCAAGGTATGTTGGTTCTTTATCTTCTCTTAGGGGTGTTCCATTTATCTGGATGATCCCTGCCTTTTGTTTTGGAGAGAGGGTAAATAGGGTGGTGCTGCACTTGTCAGTGTTTATGCTGACACACCATCTATTTGCCCATGCAGCAAATGTATCTACAGCTCTTTGTAGCAATCTGGTGGCCACTGATGCATATTCATTTGTGCTCCATAGAACCAGGTCATCGGCGTACATTGCCGCTTTAATTCCATGCGGTAGGTGAGCAACAAGATCATTGATGAAGATTAGAAAAAGTGTGGGGGACAAGACTCCGCCCTGGGGGACACCGTGACGCAGTAGTACTTTCTTGCTCTTGAGTCCGTCTATCTGTACTCGGGCTCTCCTGTTGTGCAAGTATGCTTTCACCCATTTGTACATTCTTCCATTGACTTTGCAGTTTCTCAGTTTCTTCATCAGACCTTCTTTCCAGACTTTGTCAAAAGCTTTCGTCAGATCTATCCATGCCGCAAGCACCAGCTTCTTCTCTTGGAATGCATCCTCAATTTCTTGAGAGAGGTAGGTTGTCTGATCTTCCGTAGAGTAGCACTGCCTAAAGCCAGCCTGCTGTGGCACAAGGATGTTTTTACTTTCAATATACCACTGCAGTCTGTGATTGATGATGCGCTCCAGTGTTTTGCAGAGACAGCTGGTGAGGCTAATTGGTCTGTAGCTAGAGGCAATGGAACCATCTTTCCCTGATTTTAGGAGGGGTATCATGATTGCTTCTCTCCAGGCTTGTGGAACACTGCCTAAGGTCCAGCTGTTATTGAAGATCTGCAACAGCTTTGTTTTGGCCTCTGTTCCTAGGTTCCTGATCATTTCATTGGAGATACCATCAGCTCCTGGTGACTTTCTCATTTTCAGTTTCGATATGGCTAGCTCCAGTTCGCTGATTGTGATGGGTGCCTCCAGAACCTCATGTACTATTTCCTTCTGTCCTGTATGTTGTCGTTTCTCTCGAATCTCTTGTTGTTTCTCTGGACTAATTTTGATATTGCTATCTTGTGCGAACGAGTCCGCAAAATGGTCAGCTGCTTGCTTTCTTGTTAAGATTTTTCCATCTTTATGTAGCGCAATTTTTGAGTTTCTCCCTGTGCCCTCGTCATTAAGCTGTTTTATTAGCTTCCACAATTTCCTTGTGTCTCTTTCAAAGTTCAGAGACTCCGTTTTCTCCTGCCAGCTTTTCCGTCTAGCCTGCAGCTTGGCCCTTTGAAATTTGGCTTTTGCATGCTGGAATTTATTGTGGTGCTCTTGGCTGGGTGTGGCCTCTGCTTGCTTTCTACACACTTCAACATCATTATGCAACTGTTCCAGTTCACTACTCCAGTAGGGTTTATATTGTTTACGGGCTCCTCTTGGTACTGTTTCTCGCGCTGCCTGTAGTATGCATTTCCCAAACTCTTCAACTACTTTATTTATGTCTTTCTCAGTGTTCAGGTTTCTAACCAATATGCTGGTGCGATGCTTGTACATTGCCCAGTCTGCTTTCTTGTAGTTCCACCTCGAGAGGGTGCTGCTTTCACTTACAAGCTCATTTTCTACGGTTAGAAAGACTGGCCGATGTTCACTGCCACCAAGTTGTTTCCCAACAATTCGTGTAATGTTCCACTCCAGGTCTGGTGAATGAAAAGCCAGGTCAGGTGTAGTTGTAGAGTGCCATGATCTCGAGTAGAAAGTATGTGGGTCGGACGGCTTGTTAATCAACATGAATCTATTCTCATCCTGCCAGTCTTCCAGTCTTTCTCCTCTCTGGTCCATGTGATCATAGCCCCAGCTCTGCGAGTGGCTGTTGAAATCGCCACACACAATCATTTTTTCTTTTAGTGGTAGTGTGTCCAGTGCCTGTGGGCGGTCACTTGGACAGTAGTAATTGATCAGATGTAGATCTGTATTACCTGTCTTAAGTTTAAGTGTCTGATACTCAGCCCCTTCCATGTAGACTTCGATTTGGGAAGCAGTGATGTTATTTTTTACAAGGGTAAGTATCCCACCTTTTCGCCTGTCCTTTCGGTCAGATCGGTAACACTGGTAGCCTCTGATTTTGAAGGCTATATTTTAATTGAGGTGAGTTTCTTGCAAGCAACATATGCTTACTTTTTCTTGGTCCAAGATTTTTTCTAATTCTATTTTTTTGTTGCTGACTCCCTCCGCATTCCAGTGCATTATTTTAAGTCTTCTTTTGGTAAGGCCAGTCATCCTATTCTCATGTCCCCTGGCTCCACAGGGGTCCAAAGCAGGGTGAGCACCATAACGATTAGCAGTAATCGACATATTCCATTTTGCGTGATTGCGTGGCATCCTGATTTCTGTGGTGCGCCTCTTGGCTGGTTGCCTCCGACTTCAGCACCTTTCTTTGCTAGAACAGACTGTGGTCTCACTCGAGTGTAGATGTGTACACGCGCACACACCTGTCTGCGCATGCATGTACGTGCATACACATCTAGAGCATACTGGTTATTTTCCGGCGCCAGAGATTCGCCGTCGCCCCTTCTCCTGTTAGTTTAAACAGGTCCGCCGCGTGAAGGCCAGGAGTTGGACTTTTGCTGCATAGGTTATGTATTCACGAGCCATTGAGGTATTTAAGCAATGTTGGGCGCTCACCCCAACACCGCGCCTCGGCTACATACAGCAACATTTGGAACCCTTCCTCTTGGTCTGTTCCCCTCGATCTTGCCAGTTGTCACTAAGTTCTCTAATCCATTTCTTCTCATAACATGTCCACAATCTTTTTCACTGTCTACTTCTAATTTCTCTTACCAGTTTACGATTTTTATTTGTCTCCTGTAGTACTTGGTGATTGGTTTTTCTGTCTGTCCATGGTATTCTTTGTATTTTCCTCATAAACCTCATTTCAGCAGCCATCAGATGTTTTTCAGCTTGACTGCTCAGTGTCCAAGTTTCACATCCATACAAAAGAACAGGCTCTATGTATCCCCTCAACGCTCTTTTTCTCGTTTCAATTGACATCTTTTTATTTGAATGAGTTGATCACTACACTTATTAATACTTATGTCCAAGCATTCTACGGAATTACTAGATATCTTAAAGAAAACACCTAAATAACCAATGAGTAGAGGACATAAACATTTAATATTTTTACAAGGGAGATTACTAGGATTTAAAAGACGAAATTGTATACCTAGCTATAATATCATTAAGTAACTTACAAATCTATTTATTATTCTTTTAGAAATAAAACACTAAACGCAGCAGTCAGATATTATAATCTCAAGAAAAAAAATGTCAGTTTACTTACAGAAATTTTGCTTAATTTTCACTTACTTACATTTTGTAATCTATTTTTGTCGTTCTACATTTATTTTTAATTTCTAACAGTGTATTTCTGATAATCGTTGGAGCCTTTTCTGTCTTCAGTGTAAAGCATAATTTTTGACAGGCCTTTAACAGGCTTTAATTACGTATAACCAGTTTGCTGAACACATTATCATTATATGATACTGGAAATATCAACCAATCAATCATATGCCATGCCGGAAAGCGTGGGCGGTCATGACTCGCCATTTCACTCGATCACCAGAGTCGTGGATCAGCTCAGTGTTCCTGTCTCGTCCATACCATGTGGCCAAGCCATCCAGGTATTTTCCTCTCGGTCTTCCTCTTGGTCTGTTCCCTTCGATCTTGCCAGTTGTCACTAAGTTCTCCAGTCCATTTCTTCTCATAACATGTCCAAAAAATTTTGACTGTCTACGTCTAATTTCTCTAATCAATTTACGATTTTCATTTGTCTCCTGTAGTACTTGGTCATTAGTTTTTCTATCTGTCCATGGTAGGCCTATTCTTTGCATTTTCCTCAGAAACCAGATTTCTGCAGCCATCAGATGTTTTTCAGCTTGACTGCACATTGTCCAAGTTTCACATCCATACAAAATAACAGGCTCTATGTATCCCCTCAACACTCTTTTTCTCTTTTCAATTGACATCTTTTTATTTTGCTTCATTTATTTTGACGCTCGCTCGCTTTGAACTCAAGCGTAGCCCATTGCTAGACGGTAACTTGCGATAAATAATGAAAACATCATCAACAATCAATGGTCCAGGGTTGCACTAATCCAACAGTAATGCAGAAGCATAAAATCAACAGTGAGCAAAGACTCGAAGCCGGTGTTTATCATGTTGAGGTAATATGTATTTGCCTATGCCCAAACTTGTCAAACATTCACAATGCCAATGAGAAAAATTACAGTTGGTTATTACCGTGCCTGTTATGGCCAGGCGGGACCCGGTACTTCTGTCCTTCACCAATCTGCCTCTGTGTCACCTTGATCTGACTTTCTAAGTCCCGTTCTGATATGATCGCATCTGCCCATGATTTTCGGGCGGTTATAGATCATGCATTAATACTCTCGTCCTCCTCTCCAATTTTTGTTAGCCATCAGAGTGGAGTCCAGCCAGTACATAATTTATCACGTTCCTGAGAATCGAATCGTGCTGCCTCCTTTTTCAAGCTCTCAGATCTGACTCTTTGTTGTTGTTGACAATCTCTCTGACGTTTTCTCCTTTTTACGTCACCTCATTAGTTTTTCGTAAGAGTTGGTTCGCGACTTTCTCACCAACTCTATTTTACGTCATATCATCTGCTCTGCTACCTGGCATCCATACACACTATTTATAGTAGTAATGAACTGAATTTTACATGTGGATTAGCTGTCCCTATTAACAGTGTCCCTCGCCATCAGGCGAACCCACGCCGACTTCAGAGGTACTTGTAATTTATGTCCCCATGTCAAGGTCGACAGGTCAACATTTTAGTCCAGCTGTCCGGTGTAGGGGTTGAACCGCTTACCTCGGCATCAGCACAGTGGATGTTTAAGAACATGCGTTCTTATTCGGCCAATTTTTTTTATTGATCAGTATGTTTTTCATCTTGCTAAAGGCTACTTTCACCATGGCAATTCTTGTTCTAATCTCTGCACGGCGTCTCCCATCAGATGTTATTACTGTTCCGAGATAATTGTACCTATTCACTTGTTGAAGAATATTCCCATTTATTTGTATATTACATTGTGGTATTTCGTTCTTCCTAGTGACGACCATAATCTGTGTCTTTTTACAATTTAATTTTAATCCTAATTGTTCACTGTGTGCAACAACCGCATCTACTAATTGTTGCAGATCCTGCTCATTGTCTGCAATCAATACTGTATCATCTGTTCTACATACAATATAAAATAACACAAAGTAATGAAGCTTTACAGAATACAATTATGGAAAACACGGGACGTTGCGAGGAAGGCACTCATCAGTTCACTCATCACTCAGATTATATGTTGTGTTTTGTGAATGCATTTGTTTGCTGATGAAGGCTAGTCGCCTTACCTCCTGTATTTTACGTAAATGTGTTTATTAAAGCTTCATTACTTGGCAACTCTCTCCCATGTGACTGCTGTTGAAGGCTAGTCGCCTTGCCTCCTGTATTTTACGTAAATGTGTTCAGTAAAGCTGCATTACTTGGCAACTCTCTCCCATGTGACTGCTGTTGAAGGCTAGTCGCCTTACCTCCTGTATTTTACGTAAATGTGTTCAGTAAAGCTTCATTACTTGGCAACTCTCTCCCATGTGACTGCTGTTGAAGGCTAGTCGCCTTACCTCCTGTATTTTACGTAAATGTGTTCAGTAAAGCTGCATTACTTGGCAACTCTCTCCCATGTGACTGCTGTTGAAGGCTAGTCGCCTTACCTCCTGTATTTTACGTAAATGTGTTCAGTAAAGCTTCATTACTTGGCAACTTTCTCCCATGTGACTGCTGATGAAGGCTAGTCGCCTTGCCTCCTGTATTTTACGTAAATGTGTTCAGTAAAGCTGCATTACTTGTCAACTCTCTCCCGTGTGACTGGATCTATGCCGAGGGTTTTCATATCCAGTGTTGCCATTTTGACGCATTTCGCACCAAATTTAGTGCTTTTTCAAATCATTTAGTGCCAAAATTTTAAATTTAGCGCGGCCGCGCGAATTTGGTGCTTCACAATATTTTTTGGTGCTTTTTTGGGGTGGGTAAAAATTACTTTAAACATCATTTTGGGAACACTAAAAAGCCGAATTGGAACTGAAGCGAGGGAGTAAAACGTCTTAGTACATCACCGCGCAATATTCACGTAATTTAACTCCCTTTAATACGATTTAGTTGAAGTGAGTGACTGCAACGCGCAGGCAACATGCAATGCGTTAAAAGATTGTTTAAACAAGAATGGACTTGAGTTGCAAAGACTAGTTGCACTAGGCACTGACAATGCATCTGTCATGACAGGTGTAAACAATGGAGTATATACAAAATTAAAATCCGAAGTTCCTCATCTGGTATTAGTTAGGTGTGTATGTCATTCCCTTCAGCTGGCAGTGTCACAGGCTGCAGCTGCTTGTCTGCCCAGGAACATAGAGTTCATGATTAGAGAAACATATAACTGGTTTTCTCACTCAAGTCTTCATCAAGCAAAGTACAGGGAGCTTTTTGCTTCAATAAATGATGGACAACATCCGCTGAAGGTTGTTCAATTAAGCCAGACACGATGGATGTCCATTCAATCTGCCATTGTCAGAATATTGCAGCAGTGGGTCGAGCTCAGAACTCATTTTGATATAGCAAGACTCAACGAGCGCTGTTATACAGCAGAACTTCTAAATTCTATATTTAGCGACATGAAAAACTATGTGTATCTCATATTTCTCAAGCATATTCTCGGAGAAGTTCAAAGTGTGAATAAGAAATTCGAAGCAGATATACAGGATCCAACAAAACTGCTCAGCGATCTTGTCCAAATCACTGATTCTATCAGTTCAAATATTGCTTTTCCTGGGAAAAAAATAACAGAAAGTGATGCTATTCAAGATTAATTAGATTCTAATCCCAACCTAGGTTATGAGTTTGAGAAAGAAATAGCAGGCTATCAGTTTCCTGATGAGAAAGAAATTCGTGGAAGGTGCATCCAGTTTTTAATAGACCTGTTGACAAAGTTGTGTTTACGTACACCACATAACGTTCGAGTATTGCAGTCCATGTCATGTCTTAGTGGAAGTGAATGTCTACAGCCAATGAAGCCCTGTATATTGGATCTTGCTAAAATGTTTGTAGAAGATGCAGCTACTCTCACCCGCATCGATGTCCAGTGGCGAAAACTTCATCATATGCAGTGGACACAGACCTCTGACACACTTGGCCTGTCGGCAGAAATAGCCTCATACAGCGATGCCACCGGTGAAAATCCTTTCCAAGATCTTACAGATTTAGCTTTAACTGTGCTCATTTTACCTCATTCTAATGCGGACGTGGAGCGTATTTTCAGTCAGATGGGAGTTATAAAATCAAAATTGCGGAACAGACTGAGCATCAAGAGTTTGACCGCTGTTTTGACTATTAGATATAGAATGAAAAGATCACTGGAGGCATAGATAAGTTTCTTTCAATCATCATCATCACAGGAGCAAACACAGCATGAAAAAGCTACAGAAACTCTAGAGGAGTTGTTTGACTGGGATTTGGCAGATCTGGAATAAACTTCATTCTAATATTCAGTGATAATAATAAATTATAATGTGCTACTTTATAACATTTTGAATGAATACCGCAAGTGCTTGTTTTAGTGCTTTCTCAAAAAATATTATTACAATGTAGTGCTTTTTTGGCTCGAGAGTAGTTCTGATTGGGATTTGGAATAAACTTCATTGTAATATGAAGTGATAATAATACATTATAATGTGCTACCTTGTTACATTTGTAATAAAAACAGTTGGTGATTTTTTGTTTGGTGCTTTCTAAAAATATTTTGGTGCTTTTTTGGGACGATTTTTGTGATTTTTTATCAAAAGGAGATGGCAACACTGTTCACATCTTGTTTACACACATCCTTGTATCGCATTTGGGGTCTTTCAATTGACCTCTTCCCTGTGGCTAGTTCTCCATATAGGATATCTTTGGGAATACGTTCATCCTCCATTCGAGATACGTGACCCAGCCACAGGAGGCGTCTCTGCTTGAGAAGGGAGTGCACAGTGGTAATATCCGCTCTTTCAAGCATGTGTTTGTTTGTTGTTTGGTCTCTTTCCACGATATTCCTAGGATATGCCTCAGATATCTCATGTGTAAGGAATTCAACTTTCTTTCCCGGCGTGAGTAAAAGGACCAGGATTCAGAGCCACAGAGTTGAGTGCTAACAACACATGCTTTATATACGTGAACTGTTGTACGCTCTGTTAGTCTATTATTCTCCCAAACTTTTATTAAACTCCCAAACTCTTTTAGCTAGCCTGGGAAGTGTTGTGGCTGCCTTTCCATTGTGTCTGTCGATTTCTGTCTCTAAGGAAAGATTATCTGATATTGCCGACCCCAAATACACAATCTCGTGGACGACTTTAATTCGTAATTAGAAATTTTCATTGATGGAGGCGCACCAGCATCTTGTTCCATTAGCTGTGTTTTATTTAGGCGATGGTGAGCCCAAAGTCTCTGCAGACGGCTGCAAAACGATCTATGAGCCATTACAGATCTTCTGCTGCATGAGTAGTCAGTGCTGCATTGTCTGCAAAAAAGTAGTTCTCTTATGCATCTTGATCTTATTTTGGTCTTTGCCTTGAGTCTTGGTGGGTTAAAAAGTTTGCCATCAGATCTTGTGTGGAGGTATATGCCTTCAGTGGCAGTCCCAAATGCCTGTCTTAAGAGAATGGCGAAGAAGATACCAAATATATATTTGTATGTATTATATAGTTTAGTTTAGTTGACGGATCAAGATACAAATATAACAATACAAAAGTATATTTGTATTATTTCACCAACACATTTCAAATGCTTCAGAATATTTATAATGTTTCACCAACACCACATTTCAAATGCTTCTATATATTTGTCTTCACGTGTACACATTGTCCAGGTTTTACAACCACGCTGAATTATTTAACTTATCAGATAAAAATATCTGTGATAAAAGAAAACAACACATATCTGCCTGTAAGTTTTCACAGATTTTAATAATGAGAAAACAACATAAACATGGAAATACCGCTGCCATGTATGCAGCTGGCCACAGCGGAGTGGAGAGCTGTACACAGACAGCACAGGGGCGGAGTATTTCACCAGGCAAACAGTAGTATCCTGGCATTGTACAGACAGCATAAGGTCGGAGTGTTTCACCAGGCAAACACTGCCCTGGCAATATACAGACTCACTCCGCTCAGGAAATGCACGGCTATATGCGAATGTCTATACCCTGAATACTGAGACACAAGAACAGAAACTATACATGGCACATGTTCTTACAGCCAGACTATACTCAACACAGATATAACTAGAAAAACTATACTTTACCAGTGTTTTTGTAATTTGACTATGCAAACAGAATGACAGACACTATACGTGAAAGAATTCTTGTAGTTTGACTATTGACACAAGCACAAAAACTATACTTGACAAGGCCACTGCAGCTTGACTATACATACAAAACCATACATACTATAGTTGACATGACTCTTTTAGTTATACTATACATACACAGAAACTATACCTGGGACAGGTTCTTGTAGCTTGACTATACATACATAACAGAAATAACAGAATAGTTGGTCAAAACCACACAGGAACAAACTACAGATACTGTGGTTGAAAGTGTATTTGACAACATGTCAAGGTTCGCAGCAGGCACCTCTTCATAGACCACATGAGGCAAAGATTTCGCACGTGAGGACTCTTGTCACCTGGATTCATGAGGCTCATACACAGCTAGGCCAAACAAGGCTCAGACACGGCTTAGGCTTTATGAGTCTTACAAATAAGTAATTCATGTTCTAACGAATGGTAAATGAATAACTGAATTAAAAATTGTGACAATAAACAGATTGACCAATGTGACACAAGTGAACACTGCAATGTGACGTCTGCCTGTGAATAGAAACACGTGTGAGGCCAATATTCTAGGGGAGAGATTAGTGTTGTAACAAGTGACTGGAGACAACAAGTCAGACCTTCACATTAGCGGAAACAAATGGTTGATCAACTTATGTAGGGAGACAAGTGTGCGATCAATAGGTAAAGGGAGACACATGAATTATCAACAGGTGAAGGGAGACAAATGGGTAATCAATAGGTAAGAGGAGACAAATGTGTAATCAATAGGTGAATGGAGACATGTGTTATCAATAGATAAAGGGAGACAAATGTGTAATCTACAGGTAAAGGGAGACACATGTGTAATCTATAGGTAAAGGGAGACAAATGTTTAATAGACAAATGTGTAATCAACAGATGAAAGGAGACAAATGTGTAATCAACAGGTGAAAGGAGACAAATTTGTAATCAACAGGTGAAGGGAGACACATGTGTAATCAACAGGTGAAGGGAGACACATGTGTAATCAACAAGTGAAGGGAGACACATGTGTAATCTCTCTGGAGCGGTCTCGGCTGGCAAAAATTAGTTTCATCTTCGTGCCAGGGCATGCGGGAGTACAAGGAAATGAGCGGGCTGACAAGCTCGCAGGTGAGGCTACTGTGGAGGGTGGACGCGCCATGGACCAGGCTGACATTCTGAATGCTCTACGAGAAGTTAGACTTTTGCGAGAACCAAGTGATGACTGTGAATCTACAATAATGGCCAGACTGCGAGAGCAGCAAATTAAAAGAGGGGTGGCCAAACAAGAACACTACGCAGGAAGCCAAAGAAGATTGATAAACCAACACAGAACTGGCGTCGTTAGCCGCTACACGCTGCGGGATTTGCTGAGGAGGGGATCCGAGCACTTATGGACTGAATGGTTCGATGTGCAATGAGGATGATCTGTCGACTAACTAACTAACTAACTAACTAACAAACTAACATGTGTAATCAACAGGTGAAGGGAGAGACATGTGTAATCAACAGGTGAAGGGAGACACATGCGTAATCAATAGATAAAGGGAGACAAATGTGTGATCAACACATGAAGAGAGCCAAGTGATAGAATAAAATACATGGGCACACCTGTTAGATTAAAATATCAAGGAGAGACAAGTGTTAAACCAACATACAAAAGGACATAAGTGGTAGCCACACACCTGTGGGGAGATACAAGTATGCACAACATACGAAAGTCTGCACACCATATGAAGACAGACAAGTATTATGGTATCATACAGAAGAAAACAAGTATGAGACCGACACAAGTGGTGAAATGAGACAGACAATACACTTGTCAGGAGATAAGGTAGCAGTTTCAATCCCTACGCCGGTCAGCTGGACTAAAATGGTGAGTTCTTGCCCTCAAGTTCTGGCCCTTAAGTTCTTGACTTTAGGACGTAAATTACAAGTACCTCAGAAGTCAGAGTGGGTTCGCCTGATGGTGAGGGACACTGGTAGTAGGGAAAGCTAATCCACACACTGGAATCAGCCGAGAGCACTAGAAGTAGTAGCACGTGAATGGACTACGCTTGGGTTTAAAGCCAACACAGACACACACAAAATAAATCAGGCAAACAATGAAGAAAATACAAGAAGTTGTCTCACATATCAGCAAAGACATACGTACTAGACTGACATATAAATATATATAGGAAGACAGGCTTTAGCAAAGTGTGCCAATCTGGCCAGGCCATAAATGTGAATACATCAACAAACTTAAAACATGATTTAACTAGACTTCAAACAATCTTAGTTACATCAAACAATTAAAATATTATTTTAACAAGACTGCAAACAACCACAGATTACATTAAAAACTTAAAATATGATTTAATTAGACATCAAACAAACAAACATTGCTCTAAACCTAAAACATTATGTAAACACACTACAAACATGAGAAATTATTCAATCATATAAGCACAAACACACACACATACAGAAATAATTTAATGATTATATTATTGTCAGATGTACACACAATCTAATGAATTGATCGGATCAACCCAAGAATTGACGAGAGCTGGAATCAACGGCTAAAATCATAAAACTGCCGAGTATACAAACACTACACAAGCCAAATATAAGACACCAACGGTTGTTTTAAAAAATGTCTGAATTAAAACATATCAGAAAGTTTTAAAATGTGTGTATAAGACACGGCTGAACAAGAAAATAATACACACAAGTAAAACAAAGAGGAGATACAGTGCTAGGGCAGGACATGGAATATCAAATGCTATGAATATTGTTAAAAGGCAAAATATTATTATGTATACGAGTATAGGTAAGATGGTCTCAAATAAATGATCATACATGAGTATAAAGCTGTCATTGACACAAGGCCATTGGAAAAATAAAGAAATATACATATCTCATAACTGGCAAACAATTGCAACATTCAAAGCAATTATTGATATAAGATCTAACTAGGGGTTGTGAATGTGACGCAGCAGAACTAACAGAAACATGGTCACCAACTAACACAATCATACAGATACACGTTTATGTGTTGTTACAACAACGGGGCCATTGTGGGTATGGGGTCATATTGTGTGAGGGCACAGTGGCTTTGCACAGTTCAGATAAATATGGTAGTGTATAAGAGAGAGAGAGAGAGAGAGAGAGAGAGAGAGAGAGAGAGAGAGAGAGAGAGAGAGAGAGAGAGAGAGAGAGAGAGAGAGAGAGAGAGAGAGTGTGTGAGAGGGAGAGAGAGAGAGAGAGAGTGAGAGGGAGAGAGAGAGAGAGAGAGAGAGAGCAAGAGAGAGAGAGAGAGAGAGTCTGTGTAGAGAGTATGTCTAGTGTGTGAGAAGGAACGTGTGTAATGTACACAGACAAGAGACTGGAGACTTGACCTCCCCCACCTGTGTACTTGACAGATCTCCCCCACCTGTGTACTTGACAGACTTCCTCCACCCGTGTACTTGACAATCTTTCCCACCTGTGTACTTGACAGACCTTCCCCAACTGTGTACCTGACAGACCTCCCCCACCTGTGTACTTAAGAGCTGACATATATTTGGGAGAACTTTATGTTCACTTACACATGAACTGGCAGATTCACAAGTACACTTACAGAATTACACATGTATTTGTGCAATATCCTGCACCCATTTTTTTATAAGTGCATTCATGAATTCACAAATGCACTTACAGAATGCCATGTACACATGCATACTTAACAAGCACTAACATGAAATAATGTGCACTATCATGAAAAAATGTGCACCAACATGAAAAAAATTTGCACTGACATAAAATTATGCACTGACAAAAGTGAGAATGTGAGCAACAAAACTGTGGGTAAATGTCCAGAGAACCACAAAAAACATGAAATGTCTGAAGGCACAGTTTCTACGTAAACTTGTGCTCCAAGCAAACCACTTTTAGAAATAAATAAATACTCGCTGAAATCATGACATCAAGTTGCTTTCCATGATCAATCAATTCTACATCAACATAATCTCAACATCTTTGATAACAGACAGACTATCACACTCAGACAGCCAGCAGACAGACAACTCAAACAGCCAGGAGACAGACAACTCAAACAGCCAGGAGACAGACAACTCAAACAGCCAGGAGATAGACATCTGTCATGCAGACAGCAGACAGACAACTCAAACAGCCAGGAGATAGACATCTGTCATGCAGACAGACAACTCAAACAGCCAGGAGATAGACATCTGTCATGCAGACAGACAACTCAAACAGCCAGGAGATAGACATCTGTCTGCAGACAGCGGACAGCAGCCTGAAGTCAACTACATCACTATCTAACAGACATGGATGGCAGGCAGAGACACAGGCAGAAACTCAATGACTGGCAGACAATCACCCAGTAATTCTCTGTTATGACTATCTACTTTTTATAAAATATTTTACCTCTACTGTTCAACCATGGTCAATAAACTGAGCATTTTTACCTCTACTGGTCAATTAACTGAGCATTTTTACCTCTACTGGTCAAGTATGGTCAATAAATTGAGCATTTTTTGCCTCATCTGGTCAACCATGGTCAATAAACTGAGCATTGTTACCTCTACTGGTCAACAAACTGAGCATTTTTACCTCTACTGGTCAAGCATGGTCAATAAACTGAGCATTTTTACCTCTACTGGTCAATAAACTGAGCATTTTTACCTCTACTGGTCAAGCATGGTCAATAAACTGAGCATTTTTTACCTCAACTGGTCAACCATGGTCAATAAACTGAGCATTGTTACCTCTACTGGTCAACAAACTGAGCATTTTTACCTCTACTGGTCAAGCATGGTCTATAAACTGAGCATTTTTTACCTCTACTGGTCAACCATGGTCAATAACCTGAGCATTTTTACCTCAACTGGTCAACCATGGTCAATAAACTTAGCATTGTTACCTCTACTGGTCAACAAACTGAGCATTTTTTACCTCTACTGGTCAACCATGGTCAATAAACTGGGCATAGTTACCTCTGCTGGTCAACAAAGTGAGCAATTTTTACCTCCACTAGTCAACCATGGTCAACAAACTGAGCACTTTTACCTCTTAAGATCAACAAACTGAGCATGTTTACCACTACTGGTCAACCATGGTCAATAAACTGAGCAATTTTTACCTCTGCTAATCAACCATGGTTAACAAACTGAGCATTCTTACATCTTAAGATCAATAAACTGAGCATGTTTACCACTACTGGTCAACCATGGTCAATAAACTGAGCAACTTTTACCTCTACTAGTCAACCATGTTCAACAAACTGAGCATTCTTACCTCTTAAGATCAACAAACTGAGCACATTGACCACCACTGGTCAAACAGTCAACAAACTGAACACTTTTATTTCTGCTGGTCAATAAGCCAAGCACTTTTACCCCCACTGGCCAACAAACTGAACGGGTCAATCATCACCAATACACTGAGCATTTCTTATCTTTAATGGTCAATAAACTGAGCATTTATACATCTACTGGTCAATAAACTGAGCACTTATACATTTACTGGTCAATAAACTAAGCACTGTTACATATTATAATGTTCTTAGGAAGAGGTCAAATTCTACCTGCTCCACAAGTGTTGATGTTGATGATGTCAATCTCTACTTAATCCATCAAGTTTTGGTGTTGATGATATCAATCTCTATAGTGCATTTACAAATGTTTGCCTTCATTCACGTTCAAATTTTTTGAAAAGTAACTATTGCATTGTTATGAAATATTTCATGCCGTATTATATTTACACCAACCCAAGGAATATGCCTTTGATAGGTCCAAAGGCAACTGAAATAATGGAAAGCGGTGAAATGTCTTTAATGTTTTGGCGAACATGTATTGAATTCATGTGCTTCTCATATTGAACACTGATGTTTCCATGTGAAGATGCAATACATTTCATAATGTGCACTTCATCTCTGACTCGTAAATTATATACCGCATATAAACAAACATTGAGATCTGCTGTGCAATCTCCAGAACAAAAATAGTTTTGTTTGGTGTGCATAATAGTAAGGTTATATGCTAAATCTCATCAGTTGGTTACTAAGTTATGGATTTTTTTTTACGGGGGAAAACATTTGTGAACACACTCTACTTCACCCATCAAGTGTTGATGTTGATGATGACAATCTCTACTTGTTCCATCAAGTGTTGATGTTGATGATGTGAATCTCTATTTGTTCCATGTGTTTCACCATATTCATCCAGTGTTCATATTTCAGAACAATAAAATGTAGACAATACATTTCAGTACACTACAATAATTTCTAACTTGGTGTACGGCTCTAAGAATGAAAGTCAAAGCACTCTGTGAATCCCACAGGTTCCCTCTCTCTCTCTCAGCCAACATCAGGTGTAGATGCTGGCCCACAGCCGGAACCCCAACATGAACACTAGCTCACATAACAAACATACATCTGGCTGACACAATTTACAGTCGATTGCAATCAAATCTGATAACCACCAACTGAAATAGGCTAACATGGAATGACAGAATATGAAACCACATCAACTGCATCTTCTTCTTTCTGGGAACACTGATTCCTGGAAGCTCAGGTCACCGTGGGTTGATGTCCATCATGTCCAGTTGTACGCGTTTATGTTGCTCGTGCAGTTAATTAATAAACATGTGCATACACTGAGTATTGAAAGCAAGTGTTATAATTGATGCTTGATATAACAACTAGACAGACACAGAAAACATAGAGAAAACACAAATGTGATAACTGTAGTTCCAAGGAGGGATTTACAAGGGGGACACAACTACGGTTCCAAGCAGGAGGGAATTATGAGGGGAGACAAATCGGATGTACCTACAACCAGCGTATCACTGGGACTATCAGCGTCTTCACTTCAGAACAAATGAGACAAGATGGATCGCAGACAACATGAAGGCAGCTGGGGGAAACATAACAACACAGATGAGACAAGATGGATTGCAGACTAACTGTGAAAAATACAAAACTCCATAAATGATGGGCAATCATATACAGGCATATTGTGAATTATTGACACATGTGGGCATGCTATGAAACACTGGCTAAATCATATGAATTTAACACAGACATATAAAAACACATGGACACAAACAGACATATAAAAACACATGGACACAAACAGACATAATACAAAACCACATGGACACAAACAGACATTCAAAAACACATGGACATAAACATAAATAACATATGGACACAAACAAACATACAATAAATCATGGATACAGAGACATATACTAAATCATGGATACAGATGAGCATACAATAAAAGCTGAGTGAACGAACACGAATGACTACAGGTGTCAATAAATAAAAACCTCAAATATGAAGCTACAGGACAGACAGCCATGTTGTTTGTAACTCACTCCAGATCTGTATGTGACTTGTAGCTCTCTAGGACATGTCACATGTTGTTTGTAACTCACTCCAGATCTGTATGTGACTTGTAGCTCTCTAGGACATGTCACATGTTGTTTGTAACTCACTCCAGATCTGTATGTGACTTGTAGCACTCTAGGACATGAAACCTTTCATTGCTTCCAGCATTGTTTGACTTGCAATATTATATGACGTACAACATTGCATGGATGCAACATTGCTTGACTTACAACATTATATTGCTTGCAACAGTAGATGACCTACAGACAACACTGCTTGGCTGACAATACTGCATAGCTAATAATGTATGGCTTGCAATTGTTCAATACTTACAACATTGCATGACTTGCTATATTTCATGGCTTACAACTGTAATCAGCACATAATACAACTGCTCCAGAAAAGACAGCACAACCAGACAGTCTCACACAGAATATGTGGCAACACAACACTACCCCACACATGCCAACACTACCCCCACACAACACCACCCATACCAACACTACCCCACAATGCACCACACATGCCACACTAGACTACAACACAAATGTGATACCACATGTTGCAACAATGAACTGCACCACACTTTGTGTGAATGCTAGAAATACCACACCCACAACAGCTACTCTCACTTCATTATCTGCTAAAAAAAGTATTGCTATATTTTCTACATACTTGTGCATGCACACAAACAAACACACACATGCACACACACACACACATGCACACAGATATGCATATATACATAAAGACTGACATAGAAACATATACACACTGGCAGTTGATGCAAAAACACACATGCTGACACTTGTGAAAACACATTTCACAATTCTATGCTTGAAAATAACATCACATAGTTCTCAATTCTATGCTTGGAAATACCATCACATAGTGCTCAGTTGTTGCAATGCCCAAATCCCCTTCCTAGCCATAAGAAGTGGCTTCTGTGTTTGCGGGGTGAAAACCTAAACCAGTTATGGCAGTTTGCTGTATGGACAGACTTTCCAACAGAGTTGATAGACAGATTGTCTAACAGACTCAACAAATTGTCTGTGGTGCAGACAAACTTTCTAACTGCCTGTAATTGCTTGTAATGCTACATGCCTACGACCTCATGTATGAAGAAGGAGGTGGCTGCAATCACTACAGCTGTGATTTGGCTGCGATTACTACAGTTGTGAGGTGACTGTGATCACTACAGCTGTGAGGTGGCTGCAATCACTACAGCTGTGATTTGGCTGCGATTACTACAGTTGTGAGGTGACTGTGATCACTACAGCTGTGAGGTGGCTGCAATCACTACAGCTGTGATTTGGCTGCGATTACTACAATTGTGAGGTGACTGTGATCACTACAGCTGTGAGGTGGCTGCGATCACTACAACTGTGTGGTGGCTGTGATCAGTACAGCTGTGAGGTGGCTGCGATCACTACAGCTGTGAGGTGGCTGCGATCACTACAGCTGTGATGTGGCTGTGATCACTACAGCTATGATGTGGCTGTGATCATTACAGCTGTGAGGTGGCTGTAATAACTACAGCTGTGAGGTGGCTGCGATCACTACAGCTGTGAGGTGGCTGCAATAACTACAGCTGTGAGGTGGCTGTGATCACTACAGCTGTGATCACTACAGCTGTGAGGTGGCTGTTATCACTACAGCTGTGCGGTGGCTATGGTCACTACAGCTGTGAGGTGGTGTGCTGGTACACAAACCACCAGCAGTCATAATGTCTGATTCTCAGTCCATGTTAGGTCAAGTTCACCATGGACAGGTGTGGGACGAGTGGGTACCCAGCACGGACACTTTTCTCTTACAAGAACTTAATGGAACACCATCCGTGTCAAGATAGAGTGTGAAGCTGGCTTTGAGTGGTCCAGCAGAAACACTCACGATGGACAAGGGGGCTATTCTGAAGACTTATCCTTGAATGATGTTAGCTGAAGACAATAAGAAGTGAGGCGACATATTTCAGGAGGCTCTAGTTTGGATATGTCTGATTCCAAGAAAGAGGGACATATGAGGAGACAAATCTGATGTGCTTTTAACCAGTCTGTGACAGGACTGATCAGCACCTACTTCCTGGAACACCTACATAGGGACACAATCTGCTATGGGAATCACAAAAACCATAAACAATGTAATTGTCGTTCAAAGCACAGATTTGCATAATGGCACAAGAATGTCGACTTTCATACACAGAACAGCATAACACAGTTAGGCAGCAACCGTGGACATCTTCAAGACATGCACACAGTGAAAGCTGTTGCTACCTAAGACACAATGACCAGCAAACAATGCTCAACTAAATTCCATAAAGGCAACAGAACTAGGAAGCTTCCAGATCCAACTGGTTCAATAACGTTTCGTAAAACAGGAGAATAAGGTCTATGGGCAAGCAAACACATGGTCTAGCTGATCATGGCAGCCAGAATCAGCCGAATGCTGGAAGCTGTCCAACGGATAGTCAACATGCCAAGCATCAAGTCCATCTTCAGTGTGAATGCTATGGCAAAATCTGTGGTGCTTGCGTGAATGGCTGCTGTTGTTGCTGGTGTGATGGCCGTGTCTGTTTGCCGTTGGTGGAGGCTGTGACGGGTGGAGGCGGCTCGTACGGTTTTTCTGGTATTTCTGTAATGCTATCATCCGCTACAGACGTCTCTGCCAGGTTCTTGTAGTTGCCAGGTAGTGGCCGCTCCGGGCTCTCGCTGGTTGCTCGCTGGTACTCAGGTGGAGGCGCTGGAGTTCCTTCAACCAGCAATGGCTTGTTGACGTCACTTGGTTTCTCTTCAAGTTCGTACGGAAAGATGACAGGAGCACCTTTATTGATGAAAGTATTCTGCTCTTCCACATTCATCTTTCCCTTACGCTTCTTGCGGTAAAGTATGCAGGCCACCAGCAGAGCAATGAACAGGATGACCACAATGACCACTGCAGGAACAACTGTGGTTATCCACATGTCATCTTCATCATCGCCTCCTTTGGCTCCCTTTGCAACCTCCTCACTTGTGGTCATCTCTGGAGTAGTAGCGGCTTCTTCTTTTCGTTTGCCAACAACTTTTGGAAAATTGGCATCTCCTTCACATGCTCCAAGTGGTTGTGATTCTGCACTTAACAATACAAAAGGCTTCAGTGTGTTTACTGCGTTGTCAGTTAACGTGCCGTCGTTGTTGACCAGCTTCCCGACCATGTCCTTGATCTGGTCAGCAGGGCAGTCTGGCGAGGCCAAACTGGCATTAGTCCAGCCATAGATCACAGAGCCCTGGCGAATGGTAGTGACTTTCAGATTGTCTGCATTAGAGTCACCGTAGACAGCTGCGATCTTGTTAGCCAGGTCCACTCTTGCTGACACGTTGTCCATAAACTTCTTGTAATCGTAATCCACGGTGACAGCTAGCTCATGGTTGACCTTCTTCTTGGCCTTGCCATCTTTCACAAAAACAGTCAGTGTCACATTCGACAGCAGAAGGTCTGTTTTCTTGGCCACTAAGTTGAACGTGTATGTTTTAATATCACCCTTCAATGGCAGACCTACAAGTTTCTGCTTCTTCGAATCAAAGTGCAGGAATGTGGGAAACTCCTCCTCTGTGTCTGTGTAGAGCTGGAGTTCCAAACCTCGGGTCCCATCAGCTTCACAGTCTTCGAAGGTGTCTTCTGGAACCACATACTCAATCACATCCCCAACGTAGTAAGTCAGCCTCCCGGGGTGATTCTTCACTGTGGGATGGTTTCCAGTCTCACAATCACCACCAACACCTGTAGGGATATCAGTGAACTCACCAGGTTCATGCGTCTTGCTTGGTTTGATGGAGGGCAACTTCTCAGTTACAGTTACAGGCAGTGTTGTTGGTGTGGTTTCTGTTGGCATGACCTTACCTGTGGTCTCCTCCACCACAACTGGTGGAAGGACCACTGGCTCATCAGTTTTGATTACAGGTGGTTGTGTGGCTGTAGGCTGGATGAACAATGGAGACTGAACGTCAATCAATGTGTGTGTCATCCTGCCCTGGGTTGGCTCTGTCTTAGTGTCTGTTTTTGTTGGCATAACTGGAGACAACGCTGGAGTTGGTGTGGCTTGCACTTGTCTTCTTTTTCTAGGGGATGCTTGAAAATGGCTATTGGTTACTTGCCAGCCAATAACAGAGTGACCCAAGACTTTAGCCATCCTTCCACTGCTGGAGTCATCATCTAGCTTGTGCAGAACTGGGAAGTGGCTCTCCTTGACTTGACCACAACCAACAGGCCATGAAATGAACAGCCCAGACGTTTTAGGCACCACAACATCTCCATTGCCAGAAACCAGAGCTGAACTGTCATGTAATGGAGAGCTTCCTACAGGCACCATTTTGATCATGCCTTCATGGAGATTCATATGGGAAAGGAATTTCTGGAGCAAATCCAGTCGCGCAGGCACCGAAAGGGAGACCAAATCTGCATCAATGATCAGCGTGGCCACAGTTTCTGGCTCTGCCTGCTTACACCAGACAAACTCTGGGCCAGAGGTTTTAAACCTCAGCGGAGACCCAGACGTGTGAGATGGCACATCCCGGACCAACAACGTACTGGTGACTGAAGCTTGACTGCCAGCGCCATGAGCTGTGATCTCCAGGTACAGCTGGCCGGCGTCTGCAGGTGTTGGGATGCCCTGGAGCACGGCTTCCTTGGTGTCAAACTCCAGCCAGCTTGGAAGAGGGGAGCCGTCTTGACGTTTTACCTGCAACACAAGAAATAGGTTACATGAGTCCAGCTACAGGCAAATGATATCTGAGACATGAAACAGATGAAGAGTTGTATATGATCTGTCAGACATGAAACACATGAAAAGTTGTATATGATCTGTCAGACATGAAACTCATGAAAAGTTGTATATGATCTGTCAGACATGAAACACATGAAAAGTTTTATATGATCTGTCAGACATGAAACACATGAAAAGTTGTATATGATCTGCCAGACATGAAATAAATGAAGAGTTGTATATGATCTCTGAGTCATGAAAGACATGAAGAGTTGTATATGATCTGTCAGACATGAAACACATGAAGAGTTGTATATGATCTGTCAGACATGAAACAAATAAAGGACATGAACCACAGGGCAAGAAACATATAAGGAGCTGTTTATGAACTGTGATACTTGAATCCAGAGGTTTATATGAACTCTTCTTCCTTCTTCTTCTTCTTTCTTCTTCTCTCTCCTCCCTCCCTCCCTCCCTTCCTCATTTCCTCCCTCCCTCCCTTCTTCTTCTTCTTCTTCTTCTTCTTCTTCTTCTTCTTCTTTCATTCACTTGAAATATGTCAAAACTTCAATGTTGTCTCTTGTATGAATTTAACTGTCTTTTTAGTTCGCTCAGTGGTCTACAGAGTTTATCTTCCAAAGTCATCTCTCTAGGCCAGAAGGTTTGCCTAGATATGTTATATTTTGGACAGTCTTGGAGTATGTGCTCTGCTGTCTGGACGCCAAACCACATGTGCACATGGCTGTTTCACCAATCTTGAATTTTGTATACATGTGGTTGCGTAATCTATTGTGTCCTGTTCTGAGGCGCAGTATAATGACTTGTTCTGGTCTGTCCATAACGTGGTAGTCATCTTGAGCAGGTTTTGGTGGCTTTCTAACTGATTTGATCATTCTTTTCTTTTGGTGGTATGTAACGGCCACATCAGGCTGTTCTTCTTTTGCTCCTTCCTTAGCCAATCAATCAGCTCTGTCATGTCCGGGTACTCCACAGTGGGATGGTATTCACTGTATGGTGACCTTATGCTGACTGCTAAGTTCAGAAAGTAGTGTCCTTAGTACTGGCAATTTCCCAGACAGGAGCGCCTCGAGCACTGATTTTGCATCTGTCATTAGCGCCACAGGTTGTGTCTTGCTTGTGTTCGCTGGCTGTGAACTCCAACGTGACGTCCTATATGTCAAATGAGGACATCCTGTTGTCCAACATCAGTGTGATGTCATACAGGACCTGAGGTTTGCGTGAGTATCCGTTGTCCCATGTCTGGCTTATTGGTGTGTAGACTGGTGGTTCCTCGCCGTGCAGGCAGACACTCTCCGACTTCGGATGATGAGGTTATGTCTGACTTGCACCTTTTGCAACTCCAGCACACTCAGGTGGGAAACCTCAGGGGTGTAGCTTTCTTCTGCTCGATGTCATCGGAGAGCGGGGCACTTTGGGCGCTCACCAGACAATGTGTGTATGTATGTGTATGTATGGTTTATTGTGTGTGTGTGTGGGTTGGTGCATGTTTGTGTGTGTGTATGTGTGTGTATGTATATTATTTATGCATGCACGTAGGCATGTGTATGTGCATGCATGTATGTAAGTAACAAACTATTCCACATTTGTGTATGCTCATCTGTCTCACTATGTTTGCTGCCACCTGCATCCAGCATACACCACATAACAGCTGTTTACACTACTCACTTTATGCTACCTGTATGCATGCTTGGTTTAACCGGGTCTTATCATAATGCATTGGCGTTACCATACTTTGAGATGATGCGCGCATGCACACACGCACGCACGCGCACACACACACACACACACACACACACACACATGATATACATATATTTCAATTTGCGTGTGGATGCTCATAACACTAGTCACCGTATATGAGTATGGATGAGAGTGCGAGTTTATACATGTCAGAGTGAGTCATTGGTGAAAGAGTGTGGGTGTGTGCAATGACTCTATGTATACATTCACGCCGTTTCCCGTTTCTCTTTCGCTCGCTCGCTCTCCCTTCCCCCTCCCCCCAACTTCTTTCGCTCTCCAACAGTAGGCACAATCGTCTCTTATCACCCGGAATGTGACACGAACAATGGCCAAGAAAACTAAATATACATATAGCTCCAGAATAGACTTGAGCTCAGAACTACACACGGACAACGTAAAGATGATATCCCGGACTAGGCTACGGATCTTCGTGGTAACATTCAAGTGGTTCACAAACTAACAGGAGGAGAGACGAAATATATTTGTAAATCCACGGACCCTGGGTGCCCCCTCTGTAACAAGAAGAACCAGGCGCCAGAACACGTATTACGTGCGTGCAGATTGACCCTTGGACAAGGCCATTCATAAGGCGCCACAATAAGGTGCCACTGAGCTGGCAGTCAGGGTGGCTGAAGCAGGTAAGCAGGAGAACAGATGAACTACTGCCAGGCCGATGCAGGTGGACTCTGACAAAGCTGGGGTGAAATCGGGAGGCAAGAACGATGCGCCGAAGACTTGCCGTCCGTACTCCATGGCACTGATGACTGGGAGCTGGCTGTTGACCTAAAAGACCGTGGTGGATACCCGGCAGTAATCCGACAGTTTCAGAAGCGACCTGACATTGTGCTGCGCCCCTGGTCGGCTCGACAGTTTCAGAAGCGACCTGACATTGTGCTGCGCCCCTGGTCGGCTCGACAGTTTCAGAAGCGACCTGACATTGTGCTGCACCCCTGGTCGGCTCGACAGTTTCAGAAGCGACCTGACATTGTGCTGCACCCCTGGTCGGCTCGACAGTTTCAGAAGCGACCTGACATTGTGCTGCGCCCCTGGTCGGCTCGACAGTTTCAGAAGCGACCTGACATTGTGCTGCACCCCTGGTCGGCTCGACAGTTTCAGAAGCGACCTGACATTGTGCTGCACCCCTGGTCGGCTCGACAGTTTCAGAAGCGACCTGACATTGTGCTGCACCCCTGGTCGGCTCGACAGTTTCAGAAGCGACCTGACATTGTGCTGCGCCCCTGGTCGGTTCGACAGTTTCAGAAGCGACCTGACATTGTGCTGCGCCCCTGGTCGGTTCGACAGTTTCAGAAGCGACCTGACATTGTGCTGCGCCCCTGGTCGGCTCGACAGTTTCAGAAGCGACCTGACATTGTGCTGCGCCCCTGGTCGGCTCGACAGTTTCAGAAGCGACCTGACATTGTGCTGCGCCCCTGGTCGGCTCGACAGTTTCAGAAGCGACCTGACATTGTGCTGCACCCCTGGTCGGCTCGACAGTTTCAGAAGCGACCTGACATTGTGCTGCACCCCTGGTCGGCTCGACAGTTTCAGAAGCGACCTGACATTGTGCTGCACCCCTGGTCAGCTCGACAGTTTCAGAAGAGACCTGACATTGTGCTGCGCCCCTGGTCGGCTCGACAGTTTCAGAAGCGACCTGACATTGTGCTGCACCCCTGGTCAGCTCGACAGTTAACGCTGATACAGCTGACCGCCCCGTGTGAATCGAGAATGGAGGAGCAGCAGACATACAAGATGTACCCAACAGTGGCATGGTTGCAAGTCTGAGACAGAACGGGTTGTCTGTCAGGCTTTTCGCCGTGGAAGTAGGCGCGAGGTCTGGGCATAAAGGGAGAACCCGGACATTAAAACATCTAGACAAGGCTGCAGAGAAGGCCTCATGCTGGCTATGGAATAAACGGAACAATGTATTGCACACATCGAAGCGTGAAGATGGTATACATCCATGCCTGTAAGGCAAAGTCTAAGATGCCTCTCACCGAAACAGACCCGAACAGTCTTTCATTTAAGATCCGGAAACCTTTACTGTCTCGAGCCCGACCCGCATCCATCCCGCAACAATAGAACAGTGCACCTCAGCCCAGTACGCTGGAAAATGGTGGAAAGACCAAGTGGTAGTGCTCATCGAGATCAAGAATGTCGTCCAAAGTCCAACCTCCAGATGTTCGCCATGAAGCTGCTAACTGTGGTGTAAGTCGGCTGGCGAGGACTGCTCACAGCAAAGACAGTGTGGGGAGCCAGCCCACAACCGATTAGCTTAGCTCAGAGAAAGCGCTGGCTTCTTTTGGGGGGCGTACAGGAGTGCAGCTCCTTCAGCTGTGAACGGATCAATGTCTTAGAAGAACATGGAATAGACCAGGTCACCAGTCTGCTGAACGCATTACGTGATACTGGAAACGTGCGAGGCGCGAAGAAGGCAACTTGCGGCAATGACGTGTGCTGGTGCACATTGAACAGTCGATGTGGGGGAGGAGACAGAGGCAATTATGTGTGCTGGTGCACAGTCGATGTGGGGGAGGTGACAGAGGCAATGACGTGTGCTGGTGCACAGTGAACAGTCGATGTGGGGGTGGGGGCAGAGGCAATAATGTTTTCTGGTACATAGTGAACAGCCGATGTGGGGGAGGAGACAGGAGTCAATGATGTGTGCTGGTTGGTGCACAGTGAACAGTCGATGTGGGGGAGGAGACAGGAGTCAATGATGTTTGCTGGTGCACAGTGAACAGTCGATGTGGGGGAGGAGACAGGAGTCAATAATGTGTGCTGGTATGTGGGGGAGGAGACAGGAGTCAATGATGTGTGCTGGTGCACAGTGAACAGTCGATGTGGGGGAGGAGACAGGAGTCAATGATGTGTGCTGGTGCACAGTGAACAGTCGATGTGGGGGAGGAGACAGGAGTCAATGATGTGTGCTGGTGCACAGTGAACAGCCGATGTGGGGGAGGAGACAGAGGCAATAATGTGTTCTGGTGCACAGTGAACAGCCGATGTGGGGGAGGAGACAGAGGCAATAATGTGTTCTGGTGCACAGTGAACAGCCGATGTGGGGGAGGAGACAGAGGCAATAATGTGTTCTGGTGCACAGTGAACAGCCGATGTGGGGGAGGAGACAGAGGCAATAATGTGTTCTGGTGCACAGTGAACAGTCGATGTGGGTCGATGTGGGGGAGGAGACAGGAGTCAATGATGTGTGCTGGTGCACAGTGAACAGTCGATGTGGGGGAGGAGACAGGAGTCAATGATGTGTGTTGGTGCACAGTGAACAGTCGATGTGGGGGAGGAGACAGGAGTCAATGATGTGTGCTGGTGCACAGTGAACAGTCGATGTGGGGGAGGAGACAGGAGTCAATAATGTGTGCTGGTGCACAGTGAACAGCCGATGTGGGGGAGGAGACAGGAGTCAATAATGTGTGCTGGTGCACAGTGAACAGTCGATATGGGGGAGGAGACAGAGTCAACAATTGAGAGAAGAAGCTGGCTTCCAGCGGCCGCAGACAAGGTGATGTGTTAATAGTGACAGGTCATCAAGACACCGGCACTCCACCACAGTCAACAATGTTACACTGACTGGGTACATCTCCCTATCACACAGTCAAAAATGTTACACTGACTGGGTACATCTCCCTATCACACAGTCAACAATGTTACACTGACTGGGTACATCTCCCTATCACACAGTCAACAATGTTACACTGACTGGGTACATCTCCCTATCACAGTCAACAATGTTACACTGACTGGGTACACCTCCCTATCACACAGTCAACAATGTTACACTGACTGGGTACATCTCCCCACCACACAGTCAACAATGTTACACTGACTGGGTACATCTCCCTATCACACAGTCAACAATGTTACACTGACTAGGTACAGCATCTCACCACCACACAGTCAACAATGTTACACTGACTGGGTACAACATCTTCCCACCACACAGTCAACAATGTTACACTGACTGGATACAGCATCTCCCCACCACACAGTCAACAATGTTACACTGACTAGGTACAGCATCTCCCCACCACACAGTCAACAATGTTACACTGACTGGGTACAACATCTCCCAACACACAGTCAACAATGTTACACTGACTGGGTACATCTCCCTATCACACAGTCAACAATGTTACACTGACTGGGTACAACATCTCCCCACCACACAGTCAACAATGTTACACTAGGTACAGCATCTCCCTACCACAAGTCAACAATGTTACACTGACTGGGTACAACATCTCCCCACCACACAGTCAACAATGTTACACTGACTGGGTACAACATCTCCCCACCACACAGTCAACAATGTTACACTGACTAGGTACAGCATCTCACCACCACACAGTCAACAATGTTACACTGACTGGGTACAACATCTCCCCACCACACAGTCAACAATGTTACACTGACTGGATACAGCATCTCCCCACCACACAGTCAACAATGTTACACTGACTGGGTACAGCATCTCCCCACCACACAGTCAACAATGTTAAACTAGGTACAGCATCTCCTCACCACACAGTCAACAATGTTACACTGACTGGGTACAACATCTCCCTACCACACAGTCAACAGTGTTACACTGACTGGGTACAACATCTCCCCACCACACAGTCAACAATGTTTCACTGACTGGGTACAACATCTCCCCACCACAGTCAACAATGTTACACTGACTGGGTACAACATCTCCCCACCACACAGTCAACAATGTTACACTGACTGGGTACAACATCTCCCCACCACACAGTCAACAATGTTACACTGACTAGGTACATCATCTCCCCACCACACAGTCAACAATGTTACACTGACTAGGTACATCATCTCCGCACCACACAGTCAACAATGTTACACTGACTAGGTACAACATCTCCCCACCACACAGTCAACAATGTTACACTGACTGGGTACATCATCTCCCTACCACACAGTCAACAATGTTACACTGACTGGGTACAGCATCTCCCCACCACACAGTCAACAATGTTACACTGACTGGGTACAGCATCTCCCCACCACACAGTCAACAATGTTACACTAGGTACAGCATCTCCTCACTACACAGTCAACAATGTTACACTGACTGGGTACAGCATCTCCTCACCACACAGTCAACAATTTTACACTGACTGGGTACAGCATCTCCCCACCACACAGTCAACAATGTTACACTGACTGGGTACAGCATCTCTCCACCACTCAGTCGACAATGTTACACTGACTGGGTACATCTCCCCACCACACAGTCAACAATGTTACACTGACTGGGTACAGCATCTCCCCACCACAGCCAACAATGTTACACTGACTGGGTACAGCATCTCCCCATCACACAGTCAACAATGTTACACTGACTGGGTTTACCATCTCCCCACCACAGTCAACAATGTTACACTGACAGGGTACATCATCTCCCCACCACAGTCAACAATGTTACACTGACAGGGTACAGCATCTCCCCACCACAGTCAACAATATTACACTGACTGAGTACAACATCTCCCCACCACACAGTCAACAATGTTACACTGACTAGGCAGAACATCTCCCCACCACACAGTCAACAATGTTACACTGACTAGGCACAACATCTCCCCACCACACAGTCAACAATGTTACATCTCCCTATCACACAGTCAACAATGTTACACTGACTAGGCACAACATCTCCCCACCACACAGTCAACAATGTTACACTGACTGGGTACAACATCTCCCCACCACACAGTCAACAATGTTACACTGACTGAGTTCAGCACAAAGAGCCAGGAATAATCTGCGAGGAAACTGGAAACAAAACAACTTCATCTGCCAACTGTCCCGCTGTGAGCGTGCATCAGCACAACCGATGCATGTTTATCACTCCAGAAAATGACCATAAGAACAAGGTCGGCGCCCTGTCTGTGCATCTTCAGCTCATAAATAAGCTAGCGCCATTTTCACCATGTGTACACACACATATCTGGCGCAGACGACACCTGTCTCGTCATCTAGACAGACCGTGTACCCTGATGTACACAACTATGGCAGCAGAGTATCCGACTTCTGGCTTAATATCTCACATACACACACACACACACACACACACACACACACACACACACAGTCGCTTAGGTGTGACAAGGCAGGACAATATGTGTGTGTGTGTGTGTGTGGGGTGGGGGGGGGGGGGGTGCGCGCGCCGGGAGCGTGCGTGCTTGTATGTGTGTGTGTGTGTGTGTGTGTGTGCGTGTGTGTGTGTGATGGGTTAATGGTCTATAAAGTTAATTGCATGTCCCTTTACAGGACGTCGCAGTCAACCCCAGCATTTACTGGCTGTCTGTGATTTACTAGACTAGTTTAGTTCGGTAGTTTGCCATTGCTTTCTGAACGGCCGACGAGTCATACCATGTAAACCAACGCAAAGCGGTCTGCTACCAAATCGCCTGCGGCAGATTCCGAACCCTCGACCCGGTATGTCCGAGAATTATGAAACTGCGCGGGTCACTATCCCCAGATCACAGACGCCGGTGACTGACCTATGCTGGGTTCATGTAACATTCTGAGGTACTTCAATTTTAATCCACCGCAAACAACCGCAAACAAAGAAGAATCCCTTCGAGCCTCATTTGCATCGGTCCGGCAATCATTTTCTGGTTTAGTGTTCGGTGGACTGCTAGACCGATCGATGAATGTTTTTAAGTTTTTGGGCCCGTAGGGCCCTCACTGTCGACGACAGTGAGGACCCTACGGGCCCAAAACTAAAAAAAAAACATCCATCGATCGGTCTAGCAGTCCACCGAACACTAAACCGGAAAATGATTTCCGGACCGATGCAAATGAGGCTCGAAGGGATTCTTCTTTGTTGCGGTGAATTAAAATTGAAGTACCCATTCTGAGATCCATGGTACTGTTTCCACGGGTAGACACGAACTCTGTCCATATTCCATTGTTGTGGGTTCAGACGGGTGATAGACCTGGCTAATGGAGACACCATTGTTGTGGGTTCAGACGGGTGATAGACCTGGCTAATGGAGACACCATTGTTGTAGGTTCAGACGGGTGATAGACCTGGCTAATGGAGACACCATTGTTGTGGGTTCAGACGGGTGATAGACCTGGCTAATGGAGACACCATTATTGTGGGTTCAGACGGGTGATAGACCTGGCTAATGGAGACACCATTGTTGTGGGTTCAGACGGGTGATAGACCTGGCTAATGGAGACACCATTGTTGTGGGTTCAGACGGGTGATAGACCTGGCTAATGGAGACACCATTGTTGTGGGTTCAGACGGGTGATAGACCTGGCTAATGGAGACACCATTGTTGTGGGTTCAGACGGGTGATAGACCTGGCTAATGGAGACACCATTGTTGTGGGTTCAGACGGGTGATAGACCTGGCTAATGGAGACACCATTGTTGTGGGTTCAGACGGGTGATAGACCTGGCTAATGGAGACACCATTGTTGTAGGTTCAGACGGGTGATAGACCTGGCTAATGGAGACACCATTGTTGTAGGTTCAGACGGGTGATAGACCTGGCTAATGGAGACACCATTGTTGTAGGTTCAGACGGGTGATAGACATGGCTAATGGAGACACCATTGTTGTAGGTTCAGACGGGTGATAGACCTGGCTAATGGAGACACCATTGTTGTAGGGGTGTCGAGTTAGCCATGCGTGGAAGTACACTTTTTTTTCATGCTGCGAGACGCTGTACTCGTCTGGAGGCGACAGGTTCGAATCCAGGTACAGTAACTGTCATCATCATCACGTGCACAGCCAGTTGGCGTCCATGTCTCTCCACAGATTTCAGTCCTTGGCTTTCTGGATCAACTCTGCCGCTGATGTTTTCCCCCACGCCACCGACTGAATCCTTCCAGCATCGTTTCTCTCGGTCTCTGATCTGTCAAGTTGTCACGATGTTCTCCAATGTCTGGCTAGTAACCGTAACTTTCAATGTATATTTTGTCTGGTGTGGCCTCTAGTCTCGACTTCATCTGTTTACTTCTATAAGCACAAACATGCACGCTCTAAGTGGCACCAAGGGTCCTGCAAACACTGATATTTCTGTGAACTCCGTGTTGTGTGGATTATGACTATGTGTTGTGCAGGGTAGGGTTAAATGTTGTGTAGGGTAGGGATAAATGTTGCGTATGGTAGGGTTAAATGTTGTGTAGGCTAGGGCTAAATGTCGTGTAGGGTAGGGTTAAATGTCGTGTAGGGTAGCGTTAAATGTCGTGTAGGCTGGGGCTAAATGTCGTGTAGGCTAGGTTTAAATGTCGTGTAGGCTAGGGCTAAATGTCGTGAACGGTAGGGTTAAATGTCGTGTAGGGTAGGGCTAAATGTCGTGTAGGGTAGGGCTAGATGTCGTGTAGGCTAGGGCTAAATGTCGTGTAGGCTAGGGCTAGATGTCGTGTAGGCTATGGCTAAATGTCGTGTAGGCTAGGGCTAAATGTCGTGAACGGTAGGGTTAAATGTCGTGTAGGGTAGGGCTAAATGTCGTGTAGGGTAGGGCTAGATGTCGTGTAGGCTAGGGCTAAATGTCGTGTAGGCTAGGGCTAAATGTCGTGTAGGGTAGGGCTAAATGTCGTGTAGGGTAGGGCTAGATGTCGTGTAGGCTAGGGCTAAATGTCGTGTATGATAGGGTTAAATAGCGTGTAGGCTAGGGCTAAATGTGTAGGCTAGGACTAAATGTCGTGTAGGCTAGAGTTAAATGTCGTGTAGGCTGGGGCTATGCGTTTGCGTAGGCGAAGACTGAATGTTGTGTAGGGTAGGGCTATGTGTTGTGTTGGCAGGTATTAAGTTTTGTCTGGGCTACTGGTAGCTGATGTGAAGATTGGTGCTGAGTCATGAGAAGAATGGTGCTGTGTCATGGGAAGATCGGCGCTGCGTGATGTGTATGTCGGTGCTACAGTGTGTAGAGTGGTTCTGTTTGCCTTCAACAGGCTCCGGAATCTCTACCTCCATACAGGAGAGGCGGTATGGTAACAGATCTACCAGCCGTGGGAAACAGAAACAGACCAGATCATCATAAATGTTTGCTAACCTTAAACCAACGCTTGGTTACCAAGAGACGTGTGACGTCAGGGTATTGTCAGAGAACAGGAACAAACACGACGAACCCCGTGACCCAGGGCAACTGTTTGAGAGCTACTTGAGTAATCTGGATCCAGAAATATCCTCCCCCATCGGAGCCCATCCCAACCAGGTAGGATCTATAACCAGATCACGGTTGGTGGATTCCCATTGTTGGCGAAACACAAACTCAGGGAAGTGGGGTCGCATATTTCACATGAGTTTTCTCACAGGTAAAGAACAGGTGAAGATTGTGTTGCTGTTGGGAAATACGTTCTTTTGTGTTTCGTTCTTTGTGCTGTTTGCTGTTGTAGCACTAATGTTTAAAGCTTTCATTGTTTGTCTCTGTTATCTTTTCACAAATGTATGCCCTTCCTTAGCTTTGTTGAAATATCCGAATACTTGTTTTTGAGAGTGTACTTATTTGCACGCTGTATTGTGTGCATCTCCGTGGTAAAATCGTTACGGGCGCGGTTCGTGATTCCACTAACCTGCGCTCGAAAAACAGCTGCGACCGATTTGGCAGCAGGCCGTGTCGCGCTGGGTTTTAACGTGATGGTATGGGAGCCGGTCGTTTGGAAAGCAGTGGCAAATAACGTAAACTTGCCAAGACATCAACAACACCAGTGCTGGTGTTGACAGCGATGTCCCGTAAATAGGATATTGAAAGAAAAATTGTGTGCATGTGGTGGTTGTTGTGTGTGGTGGTGGTGGTGTGTGTGGTGGTTGCTGTATATTTGTGGTGTTGTGTGTGTGGCGGTCGTTGTGTGGGTACATGTAGATAGGTGTGTATGGTCAACTGAGCCTGTGATAGTTCAGGCGTGTCCAATGTGTTATATGTTGAGGGCAACAATATGTGACATGATGGCAACAATATGTGACATGATGGCAACAATATGTGAAATGATGGCAACAATAAGTGACATTAAGGCACCAAGATGTGATATGAGGGAAAAAACATGTGACCTGAACACTCACAATCTGGCAGCACAGATGTAAGAGTGTACACATTAACACGGGAACCAGCGCCATAGGGTGTACACAGTTACAACCACACCGACGCACACACAGTCAAACATAATGACACACGCACGCAAGTGTCTGACACTGACAGAGAGACAAAAACTAGCACATATATAGACATAGACAGAGAGAGACAGCGAGAGAAAAACTAGCACACATATAGACAGAGACACACACACACAGAGAAAGAGACAGAGAGAGAGAGAGAGAGAGAGAGAGAGAGAGAAACTAGCACACATATAGACAGAGACACAGAGCGAGAGAGAGAGAGAGAGAGAGAAACTAGCACACATATAGACAGAGACACACACACACAGAGAAAGAGACAGAGAGAGAGAGAGAGAGAGAAACTAGCACACATATAGACAGAGACACAGAGAGAGAGAGAGAGAGAGAGAGAGAGAGAGAGAGAGAAACTAGCACACATATAGACAGAGACACACACAGAGAGAGAGAGAGAGAGAGAGAGAGAGAGAGAGAGAGAGAAACTAGCACAAATATAGACAGAGACAGAGAGAGCGAGAGAGACAGAAAGAGAAAGAGAGGGCACAGAGAGACAGAGAGAGAGGCAGTGAGAGAGAGACAGAGAGAGACAGAGAGAGAGAGACAGAGAGAGAGGGGGAGGGGGCAGTGAGAGAGAGACAAGGAGAGAAAAATCTCACACAATCAAAACGTAGGACATAACAGGACCAAGAAGGAAGAAGCATGACTACCCAGGAAGGCTGGCCATTAGAGCACTTCCCGGATCAAGACATCTGTTTGCCAGCGTTCATAACCTCAAGCAACCAGCAATGACTATATATACCGAAATATACAGAAAACAAAACCTTTGATATCAACAAAGATAGTACCTTAACTATCTGGAAAACTTACAGTCAATGGAAAGATATCGGAGCTAGTCAAAATGTTTTGTAATTAATAACAGAAGATGGCAGGTGTAAGGCAGAGATGGATCAGAGAACAGCAACGATCAAAGCAACGGTCAACAACATGGAACATTCTCGGACATAAACAGCAAAGTTACATATGAAAATTGGCAGTCATCAACTGTCACATGAATCATACAGTACTGTATTGTGCAGAAACCTGGACAGTGGATGCAGGTGTCAACGGGAAATTGAAGCTTATGAAATGTTGCTATATAGACGGACGGTAGGATACCCGGGACTGGAATGTTGCTATATAGACGGGCGGGAGGATACCCGGGACTGGACACACAGTATTAAACAAACTGGAGTGCTAGAAAACATGACTGAATGAGATCAAGGTCAAAGAAAGTACGCCGGCCATTCCCATAACACAGTTCTTTGTTATACGGATGTCGGAAGGAGAATACCGATGATCTTGTAAACATGTTCCTAGATCTGGATATGAACAAGACAACGTTCAGTCAGAAGAGATAAATACAAATCTACACAATTGGACACAAGTACGCATACAGACTTACAAATGTGGACATACATACATATAGAGACACATACAGACATACAAATGTGGACATTCATACATGTAGAGACACATACAGACATACAAATGTGGACATTCATACATAGAGTGACACATAAAGAATTAAAAATGTGGACATTCATACATGTAGAGACACATACAGACATATAAATGTGGACATACATACATTTAGAGACACATACAGAATTACAAATGTGGACATACATAGAGACACATACAATCGGATAGACGAAGGGACGTACGTACATACAGACACATATCAACACAATCAGACACATACATCATACATGTACGACCTACAACTTCAGAAACACACACATACATATACAGGTCTACATATTGGGGAGACCATACATATGCAGACCTAATATCGTCATGTAACCACATAGAGACCTATAAAACCTGACACACGCGCATAGACACACATACACATACACAATAGAACACACAGACATACAGAGACACGGACAATCGGACACATGGTCATCCCACTCCAGCAACTGTAAAGACAATGCTAGATAGTCAAAAGACATGACGTAAAACACCGGGTGTGCTCTCCGACGTGTACACGCAGAACACATGCAGACACACACACACACACACACACACACACACACACACACACCGGACTAAAGTACGGGTTATAGCAGTGCTAGATTGTATCAGAAGGCAGCTAGTGAAATGGTTCGGTCATGTAATTAGGCTACCAACTAACAGTATACCACAACAAGCAATGATGAACAGACCAAATGGAAGCAGAAGAAGAGACCGACCATGTAAACGATGGACAGAGGAATAACAGAGTCCATGGGAATCTTGACATATGAAGCCCAAGAGCGGGCAATTTCTCGCTGTTTATGCTTCATCTCGACGCCGTGAGGTATACGATGAGATGAGATTAGATGGGATGGTGTGATTTGAGATGGATTGAGATGAGATAAGATAGGATGAGATGCGATGAGACGAGATAAGATGGAATGACATACACAGTCAACACGGTAATTACCACACACATGAAGGACACAGAAGAATGGCTCCCCCAACACCCATGCCAAAGCACTCCGGACATGCCCCTGTGTGCTCCTTCTCCCTCTGAAGACGTTGACAAGCATGAGTACTGACACTTCAATGAAAGCAAACATAACATAAGAACCAGGTTAGCCACCTTTGCGTAGCATTCTAGACTTTCTGACAAGCTGAGAAACGACAGTGACAGTCAACTAACAACAAGAATAACAACAACAGGGCACTACTTACCGTGTAAGACAGCACTGTCCCACTAAAGGCATCTCCAGGTATATGTAAGCGGAACAACTTTCCTACGGTGGCTGTACCGTCTGCCACTCCCCACTTCTCCTGCACCTCTCCCTCGGACTGTCCGCTGACGGCCACCACCACCATCACCACACACTGCAGCATGAGCATGGCTGTTGTCAGTCTGTACACTAAACTGACCTCCATGGCTTCTGAATTCAACACTGGACACTGATCAACACAAGTCGCCCACACACACTTCCTGAGAGAGCATCAATGTAGCACAGAGATCCACGAATGTGACTCAGCACGCATTGGTAGACCAGAAAATCCAATAATAATTCGATATGTAAGATCAAAAACAATATCGCACCGGGCTAAATGCCGAATTTCCGCACACAACACTATCTTCAGTTGATTAACGGAATTAAAACACTAGAAATAGGTCGGAGAACTCCTGTAGCGGATTCACTCAAGTTCCGCCTCTCGTTAAGTACAAACCTGCACTATAGTGATTACTACCTGAGCGTTGGCGAGGCTTCAAGTGGCTAACTAGACTGACTATTAAGTACTGTCTGGTGTTCTACACGTGTCGAGTACTACACAGGTACAACGCTCGGCCAGCCGTGTCCTCGTTACACCTGAATGGGAAAATATTTGTTGAATACCTTCCGCTAATAGAACCCCTCTGGGGTTCCAGACACACCCAGGTGATCACGCAGAAGCCTTAAATAAACAGCTACAGGTTGGGCGCCTCATTCAGAGAGTGCTGTCTCTGCACATTTATTCCGTTCACTACTGCGACTGACTTATTCTCAGCAGTGGTGTTTGCTTTTCCAAAATACACGAACACACGAAAGTATATTAATCTAAAATCCTCTGGACGGCTAAGCACTCAAGTTTACACGAGTGGCGCTATTGAAACATCCGTCTTGTGTTGCTAATATCTAGGTAGGGTGACTCCTGGTGTCGTAGGTGTAATGACCACTTACAGGTGTCTGGAGGTGACAGGGGTTTGACCAATCTAGCTAATGACAGTCTCGAATATCCACGACGGTATGAAATATCCGTGTCGGAGAGGGGTTCTTTCACCCTGCCGGCAGCTGATAAATAACCAAATAGCTGTATTCTACAGAATACCACGGGTGTCTGTGATCATATGGCTACACAGCGAAATAATAAATGATTACCGCTCGGAGTTCCGTAGACACTTGCCAGCAGAAGCGGCGACCTGAAGACGAGAGACGCCGAAACGATAATCCGCTGCCAGTTTCTGAAATATAAATATACAAGAAAAGGGTTAATCCTGAGGGGAAAACACTGGATGAATTATACTGCTGGAAAACAACACTTGTATTTGAATCCGGCGGTGATTAACAACGACGGTTAGTGATCCCTTCCTTGGGTCGTGCCCAGAACTCTCGGGCTTCGCGCGTATTCTGAAGGGAAGGATAGACAGGTATTCTCAACACGGCTGCCCGATGATATGCCGACACAGTTTGGTTTGTTCATGGGGAAAAAATGCCGGGGCTTGTCTGGCTATCAGATAGAACATCTGAAAATAGACGAAGAGGCGACGGGGGGAGAATGTGCACACACAAGAGCGCCATTCTGTGATAGCGATGGAGAACTCAGGTCTTCACAATGAGCGCTTCATGGTGCCAGTTGTACAGGGAGGCATGCAGCAGTGGTTCTCAGAATCTCGTGAAGGCAGCACGGCATCGAGAAATGGACAGCACTGGAACATCCATTGAAGTTATGATTCACATTTTGGGCAGTCTTCTGAGCTAACTCGTCCATGATAGGCGACATGAGGAAATAATATAGACGATAAACTGACAGTTAGAAGCACACAGGATTCCGACAAGTGGCTCGATCCGTTAATAGAGAGGAATCTATCTCAGAGGCCACCACACTTTCACAAGGACTTGAAGAAGGAATGAGGAGACAGGGCAGAGGGAATGGAGAGATTAGACGGGAGAGTTCAAGAGAGAAGAACAGAAGTCAAGAAAAGGGGACAAAGCAGAGCCAGGGGAAGATTCAGCAGCGTCCAGGGCGACGAGATCTAGCGGTCCCCGGGGACATGTCTATAAGTGCACAGAACTACACTTATTTGTTCATAATACTGTGACATCTGATGGCGTTTCTAGCCGTCAGACAAAATGTATGTAAGTGGGTCTTCCTGTTGCAGTGGCACGACCACACACACACACACACACACACACACAGACACACACACACACACACATTCACACACACACAGCATACTGACTGACAACTGCTGTAACCACAGACAACACGACAGTGCTCGCACTTGTATTCAGCACTCACACACGGAATCACTTTCCCCTGAACCTGTCCCGACCTTCCAGCTGGAGGCTGCCCCTGGGTTGCTCAGCCCCTAGAGCCAATGTCTCAGTCCGACACTGGAGACAAACACAGCGACAATATTTGCTGGATTAACACCCTTCCCCCACACCCCCACTCCCCTCACCACATATCCACTTTCCTTCTGTAGTATCCAGGAGTGGTCGCAAGTTGGAAGGTAACATTCCCAGCCCACACTGCAACAAACTGGGACATCCAACCTGACCCCTCAACACTGGAGGCACCACCTGTAACCCGAGACACAACATGACAGAAACATGGCGGCCCCCTGGCCTCCATCATCTGCTTTCCGTCCAGGTGCAAACACTTTCTTCTGACCTTTCTTACCCAGAAGGCCACTTTTATCGTTCGCTTTATAGACGACCTCTGACTTCTTGTACACTTGAAGAGTTTCTTTCTTTCGGTCGGACCAGCTATCATTCATACAACCATCAAAACTATCTACTTACATCTTCTTTTTGTTTGTTCTGTCTGTCTATCTGCCTGTCGATCACTCCGTCCATCCATCTGTCCGTTTGTCTAGCCCTCTGTCTGTACATCCGTATCTTCACCCATCCATCCATCTATCCGTACATCAATCCGCCCGTCTTTCTAACCGCCCGTTCGTACACCCCCCCCCCCCCCCCCCCCCTCCATCCTTCACCCATCTACCCACCTCCTTCGTTCGTTATCAACACCCCCCAAGATCAGAAAAAATGTCCCGTGTCTGATACAGCCAGACCTGACGCCTATTGCTTAAACGACCCAGTTTCTGGTACTACCCTGTGACCCACATATCCCCGGTGATAGTAATTGACCCTCGGTCAAGGCTCTGCCGGCGAATGTGGACATGAAAATTCCGAATGACCAACCTCCAAGGGAGGGGTCGGGAGGGGGGGGGGCAGAGAAGTTGAGCAAGGGAGACAGCACCGAGTAAGTCCAGACCCCTGGAACACGCTTACAGGCGCATCATGTGCATGGTGCTACACCCATGTGTCTATAGACCAACCGGCACTGGGTGGCTGATGTAGGGGTGTCCTGTCGGCCGCCTTTACTTCCTACACCATGCCCTGGTATCCATGCCAGAATAGGTAGACGTGGGTAGCCCAGGCTAATGTCAGATATTATGTCCACCCCGGCCTGGGTGGAAGTCCTGACTAGCCAGTTAGTGGACAATCCAGCAAAGCAGACAACATACTTTTTGTTTTTTGCATATCTTATTACAGAACATCACTGACAACACCAGAACTGCTCTCACGATCATCAATCTCGGTTCAAGTCTGTGTTCTTGTCCCGATGACAAAATGTAGCCATGCTGTCCGGTTATTTTTCTCTTTGTCTTCCAGTTGCTCTTTCCCCGTCACATTAAATTAAAGCACAGAAGGTATGCCTACTATGGGATGGCCCTATTAGATATGCTGGAATGTGTACAGTTTTGGTCGATAAGACCCAGCAGATGTGGAGCTCGGCGAGAAATTCTGGCGGGAAGTGATGTCACGGGGATGTCAATCAAACCAAGAGGAACACGAGAACACGGTCGAGCTGACATGATGACCACAAAATACACTCAGCGCCCGGCAGACATCGTGTCCCTGAAATGGCACATCTACAGGACCGCCGGGAGATCGCGTTTCTCCACAACTAAGAACCACATCTGTTAGAGTACAGTGTTCCCAATACCTTCGCTGGATTGGTCAGCATCCGTGTTGGCCTGGCTGTTTGTGCCGCTCCCACCACATACAACAGCCTCTCCATGACGGATACTGTTTGTGACGCTCCTACCACATACAACAGCCTCTCCATGACGGATACTGTTTGTGACGCTCCTACCACATACAACAGCCTCTCTATGATCGGTACTGCTTGTGGCCTGGAGCCAGCTTGTTGTCACTTGCAGGTTCGAATCCTTGTATGCCCATAGCCTTGGGTTTGCCTACTGTTTACAACGTGCGTGATATCAACATGTGTTCTATGCCTTCTAGATGTGCCAATCAACGCCTGTACAGGCATTTCTCCAGACATTCCAGGGTTGCACATCCACAGATATCGTGTGATGATAGTTTGTGAGTTGTCCGGACAGCATCACTACCATTGCTGGTGTGTACCAGTTGAATTTTTTTCCGACTGGGAAATAAAAGTCGCTTGTCAAAGCAGCGGCCACTCAGTGTACAAGCAAGCATTGTTTTTACAAACCCCGGAGCTTCACCGATGATTGAACACACGTCAGACATTGTGGGTGGCTCACAATAAGATCCTCTACCGCCCACTTCTCAATAAATATTATGGTTGTCATTAATAGAACTATCAGTGCTATAATTGTTATCAATCTTACAGCGATCATCATTATAGTGGCTATTAGTATTGTATCTGTTATCATTGCTATAGCTTCCTCTTCTTTCGGTCGCTAGTACTATAGCTGGTATTCATGCTATATCTGTTATCGGTATTACAGTTGCTATGAGTATTGTAACTGTTATCAGTGTTATAGTTATGATTACTATAGCTGGTATCCGTGCTATTGTTGTTATGTGTACCCTAGCTGTTACCAGTGCTATGTTGTCAGTATGTCCACTCATCTAGTCAGTGGGTACATCCAGAAGACTGGGGTCTCTGTGGGGTGGCACGCCTCTGTCTGAGCCGACCACTATTAGAAAAGGCAACTGTTTTTGCTAGAACATGTTTATGTCTCTTGTACATTCCTGGCGTTTCTGGACAGCGCACAACAAGAGAGAGTTCTACAGGAGGCAGGTACACAGTGGCGGGGCAAGCACCGTCAGACGTGTCCAGGACTGTCAGCTGTGTCCAGGGCGGGACGCTCATGGTTTGCAGGAGTCAGGTAACACATGTGTGTGTTGTGAGTGTGTATGTGTATGTTGCAAATGTATTTAATTTATGCATAGCTGACACACAAACAGACACACGTTGCGATAGGTAGTCAGACATGCACGTGAAGGACAGGCAATCAATTATACAGAACGAATAATATAACACACTTGTAAATGCGCAATATGGACCAGTCCGCGGTAGTAGTCTTTCTATCTCGCACATCCCATGATTACTGACTATTTATCACGTTCATTGAATATTCTTTTACAGACAGACAGACAGTCAGATGCATGGATAGACAGAAAGACAGACAGTCAGATGCATGGATAGACAGAAAGACAGACAGTCAGATGCATGAATAGACAGACAGACAGACAGTCAGATGCATGGAATAGACAGAAAGACAGACAGTCAGATGCATGGATAGACAGAAAGACAGACAGTCAGATGCATGGATAGACAGACAGACAGACAGTCAGATGCATGGATAGACAGAAAGACAGACAGTCAGATGCATGGATAGACAGAAAGACAGACAGTCAGATGCATGGATAGACAGAAAGACAGACAGTCAGATGCATGGATAGACAGAAAGACAGACAGTCAGATGCATGGATAGACAGAAAGACAGACAGTCAGATGCATGGATAGACAGAAAGACAGACAGTCAGATGCATGGATAGACAGAAAGACAGACAGTCAGATGCATGGATAGACAGAAAGACAGACAGTCAGATGCATGGATAGACAGAAAGACAGACAGTCAGATGCATGGATAGACAGAAAGACAGACAGTCAGATGCATGGATAGACAGAAAAGACAGACAGTCAGATGCATGGATAGACAGAAAGACAGACAGTCAGATGCATGGATAGACAGAAAGACAGACAGTCAGATGCATGGATAGACAGAAAGACAGACAGTCAGATGCATGGATAGACAGAAAGACAGACAGTCAGATGCATGGATAGACAGAAAAGACAGACAGTCAGATGCATGGATAGACAGAAAGACAGACAGTCAGATGCATGGATAGACAGAAAGACAGACAGTCAGATGCATGGATAGACAGAAAGACAGACAGTCAGATGCATGGATAGACAGACAGACAGACAGTCAGATGCATGGATAGACAGAAAGACAGACAGTCAGATGCATGGATAGACAGAAAGACAGACAGTCAGATGCATGGATAGACAGAAAGACAGACAGTCAGATGCATGGATAGACAGAAAGACAGACAGTCAGATGCATGGATAGACAGAAAGACAGACAGTCAGATGCATGGATAGACAGAAAGACAGACAGTCAGATGCATGGATAGACAGAAAGACAGACAGTCAGATGCAATTGGATAGACAGAAAGACAGACAGTCAGATGCATGGATAGACAGAAAGACAGACAGTCAGATGCATGGATAGACAGAAAGACAGACAGTCAGATGCATGGATAGACAGAAAGAGCAGACAGTCAGATGCATGGATAGACAGAAAGACAGACAGTCAGCATGCATGGATAGACAGAAAGACAGACAGTCAGATGCATGGATAGACAGAAAGACAGACAGTCAGATGCATGGATAGACAGAAAGACAGACAGTCAGATGCATGGATAGACAGAAAGACAGACAGTCAGATGCATGGATAGACAGAAAGACAGACAGTTCAGATGCTAGGATAGACAGAAAGACAGACAGTCAGATGCATGGATAGACAGAAAGACAGACAGTCAGATGCATGGATAGACAGAAAGACAGACAGTCAGATGCATGGATAGACAGAAAGACAGACAGTCAGATGCATGGATAGACAGAAAGGACAGACAGTCAGATGCATGGATAGACAGAAAGACAGACAGTTCAGATGCATGGATAGACAGAAAGACAGACAGTCAGATGCATGGATAGACAGAAAGACAGGACAGTCAGAGCATGGATAGACAGAAAGACAGACAGTCAGATGCATGGATAGACAGAAAGACAGACAGTCAGATGCATGGATAGACAGAAAGACAGGACAGTCAGATGCATGGATAGACAGAAAGACAGACAGTCAGATGCATGGATAGACCAGAAAGACAGACAGTCAGATGCATGGATAGACAGAAAGACAGACAGTCAGATGCATGGATAGACAGAAAGACAGACAGTCAGATGCATGGATAGACAGAAAGACAGACAGTTATGCCGAAAGAAAGACAGGCATATAAATAGGGACATCATAAATTTCCCAATCGAGGCTCCAAACGGAACGCCCATCATTATTGTGCCTTGCCGAGCAGCGTCAGCAGTCATGGTTCGTCATACCACACTGCCACCAGAGTTTTGTGCAGTCATGGTTCGTCATACCACACTGCCACCAGAGTTTTGTGCAGTCATGGTTCGTCATACCACACTGCCACCAGAGTTTTGTGCAGTCATGGTTCGTCATACCACACTGCCACCAGAGTTTTGTGCAGTCATTGTCCGTCATACCACACTGCCACCAGAGTTTTGTGCAGTCATGGTTCGTCATACCACACCGCCACCAGAGTTTTGTGCAGTCATGGTTCGTCATACCACACCGCCACCAGAGTTTTGTGCAGTCATTGTTCGTCATACCACACCGCCACCAGAGTTTTGTGCAGTCATGGTTCGTCATACCACACTGCCACCACAGATTTGTGCAGTCATACCACATCGTCACCAGAGTTTTGTGCAGTCATGGTTCGTCATACCACACTGCCACCAGAGTTTTGTGCAGTCATTGTTCGTCATACCACACTGCCACCAGAGTTTTGTGCAGTCATGGTTCGTCATACCACACTGCCACCAGAGTTTTGTGCAGTCATTGTTCGTCATACCACACTGCCACCAGAGTTTTGTGCAGTCATTGTTCGTCATACCACACCGCACCAGAGTTTTGTGCAGTCATTGTTCGTCATACCACACTGCCACCAGAGTTTTGTGCAGTCATGGTTCGTCATACCACACCGCCACCAGAGTTTTGTGCAGTCATGGTTCGTCATACCACACTGCCACCAGAGTTTTGTGCAGTCATGGTTCGTCATACCACACTGCCACCAGAGTTTTGTGCAGTCATTGTCCGTCATACCACACTGCCACCAGAGTTTTGTGCAGTCATGGTTCGTCATACCACACTGCCACCACAGATTTGTGCAGTCATTGTTTGTCATACCACACCGCACCAGAGTTTTGTGCAGTCATGGTTCGTCATACCACACTGCCACCACAGATTTGTGCAGTCATTGTTTGTCATACCACACCGTCACCAGAGTTGTGTGCAGTCATGGTTCGTCATACCACACTGCCACCAGAGATTTGGATAAGCAATGAGTGCATGCCCCGATCACGTCATGTGGTCAAGTCATCCAACTATGTATCCGTTTGACACCCCCTTGTTCTTTTCCCATCAACAATACCAGTTGTCACAAAGTTTTCACATTTATTTCGCCTCAAAGCGTACCCCAACATGTCTGGACTGTCTACGCCTAATTTATCGAATCAATTTACGTTGTCTTTTGTTTTTGAAGGCATGTCTCATTCATGTTTCTGTTGGCCTGCCATATTATTGGCCTACTACTCAGAAACAACATTGCACCTGCCATCGAAAGGCATGCTGCTGGTCTCCACATGTACAGCATGTTCTGAACGGGAGACCCAGTCAACGGAAGTCTCCACATGTACAGCATGTTCTGAACGGGAGACCCAGTCAACGGAAGTCTCCACATGTACAGCATGTTCTGAACGGGAGACCCAGTCAACGGAAGTCTCCACATGTACAGCATGTTCTGAACGGGAGACCCAGTCAACGGAAGTCTCCACATGTACAGCATGTTCTGAACGGGAGACCCAGTCAACGGAAGTCTCCACATGTACAGGCATGTTCTGAACGGGAGACCCAGTCAACGGAAGTCTCCACATGTACAGCATGTTCTGAACGGGAGACCCAGTCAACGGAAGTCTCCACATGTACAGCATGTTCTGAACGGGAGACCCAGTCAACTGAAGTCTCCACATGTACAGCATGTTCTGAACGGGAGACCCAGTCAACGGAAGTCTCCACATGTACAGCATGTTCTGAACGGGAGACCCAGTCAACGGAAGTCTCCACATGTACAGCATGTTCTGAACGGGAGACCCAGTCAACGGAAGTCTCCACATGTACAGCATGTTCTGAACGTGAGACCCAGTCAACGGAAGTCTCCACATGTACAGCATGTTCTGAACGGGAGACCCAGTCAACTGAAGTCTCCACATGTACAGCATGTTCTGAACGGGAGACCCAGTCAACGGAAGTCTCCACATGTACAGCATGTTCTGAACGGGAGACCCAGTCAACTGAAGTCAGGCAGCACTTCACAGTTCCTGGGTGCAACAAAAACCGGAGCATCACGTGTCAGCTGTGCATGAAATGAATCTCTTCGGGATGACGGCAAATGTCCGTGTTTCCATGAATGCCCGTGTGCTGCATCTGCCTTCTATGGCAAGAAATGTCCGTGTGCTTTACCCTGCCATCCACGACCAGGAAGGCTCCTGTTTCCCCTGACTTCAATGCCCAAGAACGGGCCGTAGGCTGTCACTAGCTACACGTACAAGAGCCAAACAACCTGTCTGTTGGCGGTGGGACTACTGGGGTGATGACCCCTGTTCTACAACTGATGCTGATCCCCTCTGCCGTGCGTCCACCTTGACGAGGTAGAGGGGCTTGAGCGTTCCAATGACCCCAAGAGCTATGCCGACGGTAGCACAGCTACTGGTAGGGTCACCCATGTCGGACAGGTCAAGGGAGAGGGACCAGACGAAGTGACGCACAAACCTGCTGCCTTGTAGGTAGACTGGGGACAGTCAAAGGCTAGGGAAAGCATCCCGAACAAATGCTTGTCGAAATCGGATGTACTGAGCCACAGGCTTGACAAAGAAGTGCAACGTAACTTTATCATTCCATGATGCCACAGATGAAAATTAATCGTTATGGTGCTAATCCCGTGAAGTCCCATCAGGCGGTGATAGTGCCGGGCCCCCTGCCTCGAGGGGGTCCACCCATGACTACTGGTGGTCACCTTCCCCTGTGCTGTGGAGTCAAGGCACAGAGGAGTAGGTTAAGAGCTATTGACCAAACACCCCGGACACTCAACATACTACAAGTGGAATGCCGAAGGAGTTTATAACAAGAAAGACTCCCTAACACAGCGTCTTCATAAAGATAGAATAGATGTGGCATGCATTCAAGAGACACACCTCAACGCCAATCGACAAATTCTCAGTCAGAGGATATCAGGCCACACGTTTCGACCGCGAAGGACACAAAGGAGGAGTTGCTAATACTTACACGAAATACAATACCTTGCAGCGAAGTATCTGTGATCTCTGACAACCAAACGGAAATTATAGGTGTTGATATAATGATAAAGGACGTGAAAATAAGAATTTACAATCTGTATAGCCCAGGCAGATAAGGATCTTACACTCTCAAACATAGAAATAACTGACACAAACTGCATTGTTGTCGGAGACTTTAATAGCCGTTCAGAAAGATGGGGATACCCAGATACTGACAAAAGAGGAGATGAAGTGGAGGACTGGGAAATAGACTCAAATCTCCATCTACTCAACAAAGCGGATGACACACCGAGCTTCTACTCCAGAAGATGGCTTACCACTTCTACTCCAGACTTAGCTTTCTGCACAGGAGACATCCTCCACAAAATCGATCGCCATGTGCTGGACCAATTAGCAGGTAGTGACCACAGACCAATCAAGCTTGTAATGAATATGGAGTATGTTCCACAGGAGCAAAAGCCTTGCCCCGCTGGAATTACAAACGAGCAGATTGGGACAGATTTGCCATACTAACAGACAAATATTGTGAAAACATAAATACACGATATGGCAACATGAAGCAAATGGTGGAAAGTCTAAACAGAGCAATAATACAGGCAGGCCACTGAGTCTATTCCAAGAGGAGCGAGGAAAAATTACAAACCATACTGGACTGAAGAACTACAAATTTTGGAGGACAAAGTTGAAGATGCCTAGGAAGACAGCAGAGAGAGAACAAACAACTGAAGCGAACATCTCTCTCAAAGCCATCTCAGCAAAATATAAAAGAACAGTAAATCAAACAACAAGAGATTGTTGGAGGGAAAAAACAGAAAACCTGAATTTTGACAGGGATGGAAACAAACTATGGAAACTAGTGAAAGCCATGAACAATGAAGGACCTAGAAACAAACAAATAACAATTAAACAAGGAAATGCCTTGCTTACAGGAAAAAAGGCTGCAAATGCACTAATGGAACACTATGCCAGTGCAAACCACATTGATATTACAGCCGAACAGAAGAAAGCAATCAAAGATAAACAGATACATCATAGAAATACAGAGACAGCAGCAGAATATATGATGGCAAATCTAACAATGGAAGAAATGGAACAGGCAATGAATACCCTAAAAAAGAAGAAATCACCAGGAAAGGATGGAATCACAAATGAAATGCTAATAGGACTAGGCACTAAGGCAAAGAAGAAACTACTAGCAGTCCTAAATTACAGCTGGAAGAGAGGGAATAGTCCCACAGGCATGGAAGGAAGCTATACTAATACCAGTCCCAAAGAAAGGAAAAGACCTGGAAGAACCAAATGGCTATCGACCTATCAGTCTACTTAGCTGTGTAGGAAAATTAATGGAACGCATTATCAATGGCAGGCTAACATGGCATCTGGAAGAAAACCAACTCTTAACACCACACCAAGCAGGATTCAGAAAGTACAGATCCACTGAAGATCAAATAACCTATATAGCTCAGGAAATAGAGGATGCCTTCCAAGAGAAAAAGCACACACTAGCAGTCTGGATAGATTTAGAAAAAGCATTTGATAAAGTATGGAAGGAAGGACTGAAAGTAAAACTGCAAAAATGCATGTTTGTGGGAAAATGTACTAAATGGATCAGCCACTACCTTGAGAACAGAACTGCCAGGACAAAAGTACAAGGACAAACCAGCAAAATGATGCTGTTGGAGCAAGGTGTCCCCCAAGGAGGAGTTCTTTCACCAACATTATTCCTAGCATATATAAATGACATCACAGAAAATTTTCCAGCCAGAGTACACACATCATCCTTTGCAGATGACCTAGCCATATGGACATCTGAAGAATATATTAGTACAGCTAACAGCAGAATACAGCAAGCCTTATTAGCGCTAGAGGACTGGTCAAAATCATGGCTAGTGAAGATAAGTGAGGAGAAAACAACATGCACAGTGTTCTCCCTCTCAAATAAACCTCAGCAACCTAAGCTGGTATTGAATGGAAAAATATTGCGCCATGAAGAAAATCCAAACTATCTAGGAGTCACCTTTGATCGTCGCCTGACATGGAAGACACAGGTTGAGAAAAATCGAACAAGAGCAAGGCAGAGAATGGCAATCATGAAAAAGCTTGCTGGTACAACGTGGGGAGCAGATGAGAAAGTTCTCAAGAAGATATATACTGGACGGGTGAGGCCAGTACTGGAATATGGCATTGCAGCTTGGGCAACAGCAGCTAAGTCAAACTTTAACAAAATAAGTAGAGTCCAAAACCAAGGAATGCGAATCATAACTGGAAGCCTGAAGACAACGCCTATTAATGAACTAGAAAAGATCACTTGTTTACAACCAATGCAGGATAGAAGAGATAGCAGAGCCCAGCAACAAGCAGAAAAATTTAGAAGATTGACAGACCACCCTATGTATAACAGATTTAATGGTTTTGGAAAGGGAAGACTGAAGCGTAGCAACTTTGTAGAAACTGCAAAACGAAAGGATTAGGGCAGATCCCTATACTTAACATATCAACAGTCAAGCCTATTACAATGCAGACAAGTTCCCAGCTTGGAGACAGCAGCAACTGCCTGAGATGATAGAAAACATTCCTGGTATTGAGAAAAAGAACACTCAGCATGAAACCGAAAGAAGAGAAATAACCCTAAACTACATAAAAGAACATTACCCAAGCAGCAATTGGACCCATGCATATACAGATGGATCAGCCAAAAATTCAATAGAGAATGGAGGAGGAGGAATTCTCCTAAATTTAAAAAATGGAGTGAAAAAAACACATTCAATGGCAACTGGAAAATTTTCAAGTAACTTCAAAGCGGAGGTAGAGGCTCTGAAAACTGCAGCAGAAATGCTCCTGATGGAGGAAAATAAAGAGAAGCAAATAGCTATCTTCACAGATGCAAAGTCAGCTGTCTCAATACTGAAGAGCAATAACAGCACAGAACTAACTGACCTAAGAGCAGCACTCCATGGTCTATGCCAGAAATCCAAAAAATTTGTAATACAGTGGATCCCATCACATTGCAGTATACCTGGAAACGAAGAGGCTGACAGACTGGCAAAAGAGGGCGGACGACTACCACAGCCTGACATAGACATAACCTATAATGAGGCAAAGAGGTTGATAAAAAGCACTTATAGAACCAAATGGGAATCAGAGCATCCAGGCCATCAGAAGGATGATGCATATTACAAACTCGAACCGAAGAGAACAAGTAGCAATCTTCAGACTCCGCACAGGACATAACAGGCTGAAATACCACTTGTTCAATAAACTAAAGATAGGAGATACCGATGAATGTAATTGTAGAACTGGAAAAATGACAGCAAAACATTTGCTGCAGGATTGCCCAACGTATGCAGAACAGAGAAAGATATTTTGGCCCACACCTGCTTCATTTGAGGACAAGCTCTATGGAGATATCAACAAGCTAAAGTTGACCGCAGATTACTTTAACTATATACAGGTTGACATTTAAAGGTGCATGAAGACCCAGAGGCATGAAATGGAATATTGCTTGGATAGCAAATCCATTACGTGGAAAGTCCAAATCAAAAGCCCATTGTGTGGGCTTCATAAAAGGTGGAAAAGTGTCCTAGTGGCACGAAATGGAATATTGCTTGGATAGCAAATCCATTACGTGGAAAGTCCGAATCAAAAGCCCACTGTGTGGGCTTCATAAAAGGTGGAAAAGTGCCCTAGTGGCACGAAATGGAATATTGCTTGGATAGCAAATCCATTACGTGGAAAGTCTGAATCAAAAGCCCACTGTGTGGGCTTCATAAAAGGTGGAAAAGTGTCCTAGTGGCACGAAATGGAATATTGCTTGGCTAGCAAATCCATTACATGGAAAGTCCGAATCGAAAGCTCACTGTGTGGATGTCATCTGCAGACTGCATACTTCTGGTTTCCGGAAGAACAGCCTATGGTGAACGGAAGGCCCAATATACGGAAGTGAGGCTAAGCAGCCATGTGCAGGACGTGACGATTCCTTGGGTGAGCCCAGTACCAGAGCGCTATGTATCGGCTCTGCAAGTATGGAAGCCTCCTTGGATGGCGGGGAATGCCCATGGTCTGCCCCTGCCTTCCCTTGAGGGCTGACCAGGATCTTTGGCTGTTCTATATGGACCAGCTGGGATGGAGGATAACACCACAACAGTGAGAGTCAAACGTCCTAAGAAACCCCCGGGAAGGTTAACCCGGTCAACAAATGCCCGCAGAAGTCGGATGTGTCGGCCTAACGGCGCAAGAACGCAGCTCTGCTGTAAACAGGCACAACGCAATCACATCCGAAAAAAAACTCCGGATGAACGAAGAAGAACTGATGCTGATGACGCCATCGCCGTGAGACAGTGAAATGTCATCGCAAACAACTCGGGGTGGTTTACCCGGTCTGTGTCTCCCGGCAAGAAGTCGGATGTCTCGGCCGAAAGATGCAAACATTGCAGCGCTACTGTCAACAGACACAAGAAAAACACCCAATACGCCCATTAGACAAAACACACACGCTGGGTACACGTCCAATGACAACGGACAGAAGAAGATATTATGGAAGACCGAAGACACACGCTTCATTTATTGATTTGTTTGTTTAAAAACGTGACTCATTTATAAACATGACCGGGCCCCTAGGTACAGTCAGTTTTATAGTACCACATTTTTCACCTGAATGACGTAACTAACTAGCCGTGTAACAACAAACAATGGCCACACGCAGGTAAGAAAGTGTTTTCCACCTGTACTGTTTGCAGGCTACACACGGCGGCATCCTGGCTGAATACCCGCCAGAACATTGCCATAAACGTCGAGTCAATGAGGAGTCAGCGCTAAATCAACTTGCCATAGAGGTCTTGTCAGGTGGCAAACACTGGCACAATAGAATGCGACATGCCCTAGTCAACTGCGGTATTCAGGCCAGCCAAATCAGGGCAATGGGCCATGGGGTACCTGTGGGTGGAGCTGAATGGGCATGACACAGGATTGCTTTCTGTGATTTCTGTGAGAAGTCTTCTTGTGTGGCCGGCGGGGCCGAATGGCATGACACACAGTTGCTTTCTGTGAGAGGTCTTCTTGTGTGGCTGTCGGAGCTCAGTGTGTTCCTGGACCAGCAGAGATGTGGACACTATGGCTGACTGAGAAGTAAAAGGATATATCCACTGATATGCTGACAGAGATGTGGACAGACTGACAGAGTGGTGGACAGGCTGAATGACAGATTTAGAGACAGACTTATGATTGCAAAAGATAATGGAACCTACTTATCTACCCACCAAACTGTCTACAACCCTACGTACCTCCTTACCAACCTACCTACCTATCTACCAGCGTACCTAATCCTATCTACGTACGTAACTATCTACCTGCCTAGCTATGCCTTTATGTATCTCTGCATACCTTTTTGTCTGTCTGTCTAGCCGTTAGTCTGTCCTCACTCTGTCCTACTATGTATCAGTCTGTACATCTATCTGCCTGTCTGTCTTCATCCTCCATTTAACAGACAAACACGTTATTTAGATCCATAAATAAATAGGCAGACAAACCCGTAGACGGGCGGACGGACAGACAGAGAGAAGGATAATCATACGTGGAGGGGCGGAGAAAGGAAACCGAACCATTTAACGTTGAGTCACACGGAAAAAGCACGCCAGACTCTTACATAAAAACACACTCTGCAAGCAGGAAATGCGTGTATGAATTGCGCTTTTAAATCCACGTTAACCTGCCTTTCATAAAAAAGATTCTGGGGAACTCCGGATGCGACAAGGCTCACACTACCAGATTTCCTACAAGCCTCGCTCCAGCCTCGGTAAACTTCATTGATCGCCACAGTTCCACCTGGACTTGTATGTACGGGTAGGGGGTACTATCAACCAATCAGTCACTAGGAAGTTAGTCACATGTTAGTCCAAGGTTCCAGGCTCTCTCTCTCTCTCTCTCTCTCTCTCTCTCTCTCTCTCTCTCTCTCTCTCTCTCTCTCTCTCTCTCTCTCTCTCTCTCTCTCTCTCTCTCTCTCTCTCTCTCTTCAGGCCCGCCTTCCTTCTCATGTGTTGTCACTGCTTTGGCTAATATAATTGACAGCACTCCATATTCCATATTAGAAAGACGCACCACACCTATAAGACAGTTGCGCGCGCGCGCACACACACACACAACCCACCTACCTACCCACTACCTATCTACCCACCCACACAAACCTACTTACCTACCTAACCACCCACTGCCTATCTACCCACCTATTTACCTACCCACCCACTACCCACATACCTACTTAACCGCCTGACTACACACTCACCCTCCCAGCAAACCAGACCTACCGACCAGTCGGTCAATGTCTGTGTGTGTGTGTGTGTGTGTGCTAATGGGGGGTTTCCGTGGCCGAACGATCGAGCCGACTGCCTAGCATCTTGGATGGCATAAGTTCGTTTCTGGACTGCGTTCATCAGACCTCGAGTACAATACTGCCTTTGACCCCCTGCAAGTCTCTTCTTGACCCCTAGGAGTCTTTCCTTAACCCATGGAAGTCTCCCTTGAGATAAAATTCACGTTACAGTGCGTTCACAAATGTTTGCCCTCATTCACATTCAATGTTTGTAAAAGTATCTGACATATTTCCTGCCGTCTTATATTTACTCACACCCAAGAAGTGTGTCTTTGTCCAAAGGCAACTGGAATCATGGGAAGCGGCAAAATTTCTTTGATGTTTTGGCGAAAATGTATTGAATTCACGCTGACTTGTTTCACTGTAACTTCTGAGCACTTCCGCTCCACTATGTGGCGTGCTTCTCATACAGAAATGTCCGTGCACCAGGGAGAATATTTATTATTGAAAACTGATGTTTCCATGTGAAGATGTAATACATTTCATAATATGCACTTCATCTCTGACCTGTAAATTATATACCGCATATAAACAAACATTGAGATCTGCCGTACAATGTCCAGAACAAAATTTGTTTTATTGGGTGTACATAATGCTACGGTTATATGCTAACTCTCATAATTTTGCCTCAGTTCGCTACTGAGTTATGGATTGTTATACGGGGCAAACATTTATGAACGGACTATAGTTCCGTATTCGGGGCAGGCGGCTGTCCGTTCTGCTGAGAAAGACCGAACTAGATAAGGTAAAACCTGTTAAATCAGGTTGATGGCCTTGGACGTCTTCTAGATTCTATCACAGCAACCCACCCACAAGGAACAAACTCACGTGACGACGACATTTGTATATGATTCTTCATCCACACACCACACAGTCTGGCTTCACGTTCATGGCTAAGTAAACACACCATAGCGCTATCCGAATATGTGAAGTCAGGCGCTGTGATGTACGATTGAAAAATGTCGTCAGAATCGCCTTATCAGGGTTAAACTCCACACCTCCAGACGAAATACAACGTCACACTAACTGCATGATAGTCAAGATAGCCTAGTCTCTGGCTTCCACGTCACTGCTGAGGGCACGAATGGCAAGAACAACCGCAGAACACCACATCGGAGCGGAATGATTACACCGAACTGTAAACACAACCACACATAAAGAACGACCAAGAAGAGTTCCACAGATAAATCGTAAACAACGTGTCCAGTTATAGGCGTGTGTTTACATCCCCGCCGGCCAGGCTCTAGCTTAGACACCGATCGATAGATCCAAGTCACCGGAGGGTACCCTGGCCGCGGGCCAGTCCGGTGCAGCAGCCATCAGTTTATGATCGGCTCCAGCGCCAGATGCTATTTTAGAAGATGATTTTATGAGGGGAAGGCTGAGTACTGTTTGTACCGTGACTGTAAGAGGATGGATGATGGTAGAATACCAAAGGACATCTTTTTTGGTGAATTACAGACGGGTAGGAGATCTCAGGGTCGGCCTCTACTACGATACAAAGATGTGTGTAAGCTGGATATGATTGATACAGGCATTGATAATGCACAATGGGAGCACGTCGCCGCTGAACGTATTGCATGGAGGGCAACTATCAGAAATGGAATAAAGACAAAGGAGAAAATGATTGCAGATAAAGCACACACAGAGCGTGAGAGACGTAAGATGGTGCAAATTGGTGGAAATGACCATGTTTTCACATGCACCTACTGCGGGCAAACATTTGCAGCAAGAATTGGCCTTACCAGCCACACTCGCCACCGCCATGGATGGTAGTTATTGCCATATGACAGTTATTTAAGCCTTTTTGAAGCACAATGTACCAAACTATCGTCTGTCAAGATGGAAAGGTGCCAATATGTAAGGTCATCAGTGGTGTACCGTGATTGTCAGGTAATCAGTTGTGTACTGTGACTGTAAGGTCATCAGTTGTGTACCGTGACTGTAAGGTCATCAGTGGGGTAGCGTGACTGTAAGGTCATCAGTTGTGTACCGTGACTGTAAGGTCATCAGTGGGGTAGCGTGACTGTAAGGTCATCAGTTGTGTACTGTGACTGTAAGGTCATCAGTTGTGTACCGTGACTATAAGGTCATCAGTGGGGTAGCGTGACTGTAAGGTCATCAGTGGGGTAGCGTGACTGTAAGGTCATCAGTGGGGTAGCGTGACTGTAAGGTCATCAGTGGGGTAGCGTGACTGTAAGGTCATCAGTGGGGTAGCGTGACTGTAAGGTCATCAGTGGGGTAGTGTGACTGTAAGGTCATCAGTGGGGTAGCGTGACTGTAAGGTCATCAGTGGGGTAGCGTGACTGTAAAGTCATCAGTGGGGTAGTGTGACTGTAAGGTCATCAGTGGGGTAGCGTGACTGTAAGGTAATCAGTTGTGTACCGTGACTGTAAGGTCATCAGTTGTGTACCGTGACTGTAAGGTCATCAGTGGGTTAGCGTGACTGTAAGATCATCAGTGGTGTACCATGACTGTAAGGTCATCAGTGGGGGTAGCGTGACTGTAAGGTCATCAGTGGTGTACCGTGACTGTAAGGTCATCAGTGTTTGTACCGTGACTGTAAGGTCATCAGTGGGGTAGCGTGACTGTAAGGTCATCAGTGGGGTAGCGTGACTGTAAGGTCATCAGTGGTGTACCGTGACTGTAAGGTCATCAGTGGTGTACCGTGACTGTAAGGTCATCAGTGTTTGTACCTTGACTGTAAGGTCATCAGTGGTGTACCGTGACTGTAAGGTCATCAGTGTTTGTACTGTGACTGTAAGGTCATCAGTGGGGTAGCGTGGCTGTAAGGTCATCAGTGGGGTAGCGTGACTGTAAGGTCATCAGTGTTTGTACCGTGACTGTAAGGTCATCAGTGTTTGTACCGTGACTGTAAGGTCATCAGTGGTGTACCGTGACTGTAAGGTCATCAGTGGGGTAGCGTGGCTGTAAGGTCATCAGTGGGGTAGCGTGACTGTAAGGTCATCAGTGGTGTACCGTGACTGTAAGGTCATCAGTGGTGTACCGTGACTGTAAGGTCATCAGTGTTTGTACCGTGACTGTAAGGTCATCAGTTGTGTACCGTGACTGTAAGGTCATCAGTGGTGTGCCGTGACTGTAAGGTCATCAGTTGTGTAGTGACTTTAAGGTTATCAGTCGTGTACCATGACTGTAAGGTCATCAGTGACGTACCGTGACTATAGGGTCATCAGTGGTCTGCCGTGACTGTAAGGTCATCAGACGTGTACCGTGACTGTAAGGTCATCAGTGGGGTAGCGGGACTGTAAGGTCATAAATCGTGTGCCGTGACTGTAAGGTCATCAATCGTGTACCGTGACTGTAAGGTCATCAATCGTTTACCGTGACTGTAAGGTCATCAGTGTTGTATCGTGACTGTAAGGTCATCAATCGTTTACCGTGACTGTAAGGTCATCAGTGTTGTATCGTGACTGTAAGGTCATCAATCGTTTACCGTGACTGTAAGGTCATCATTGTTGTACCGTGACTGTAAAGTCGTCAGTGGGGTAGCGTGACTGTAAGGTCATCAATCGTGTACCGTGACTGTAAGGTCATCAATCGTGTACCGTGACTGTAAGGTCATCAATCGTGTACCGTGACTGTAAGGTCATCAATCGTGTACCGTGACTGTAAGGTCATCAATCGTGTACCGTGACTGTAAGGTCATCAATCGTGTACCGTGACTGTAAAGTCATCAATCGTGTACCGTGACTGTAAGGTCATCAATCGTGTACCGTGACTGTAAGGTTATCAATCGTTTACCGTGACTGTAAGGTCATCAATCGTTTTACCGTGACTGTAAGGTCATCATCGTGTACGTGACTGTAAGGTCATAAAGTCGTTTACCGTGACTGTAAGGTCATCAATCGTTTACCGTGACTGTAAGGTCATCAGTCGTGTACGTGACTGTAAGGTCATCATCGTGTACGTGACTGTAAGGTCATCAATCGTTTACCGTGACTGTAAGGTCATCAGTGTTGTATCGTGACTGTAAGGTCATCAATCGTTTACCGTGACTGTAAGGTCATCAATCGTGTGCCGTGACTGTAAGGTCATCAATCGTGTACCGTGACTGTAAGGTCATCAGTCGTGTGCCGTGACTGTAAGGTCATCAGTGTTGTATCGTGACTGTAAGGTCATCAATCGTTTACCGTGACTGTAAGGTCATCAATCGTGTACCGTGACTGTAAGGTCATCAATCGTTTACCGTGACTGTAAGGTCATCAGTCGTGTACTTGACTGTAAGGTCATCAATCGTTTACCGTGACTGTAAGGTCATCAATCGTGTGCCGTGACTGTAAGGTCATCAATCGTGTGCCGTGACTGTAAGGTCATCAATCGTTTACCGTGACTGTAAGGTCATCAATCGTGTGCCGTGACTGTAAGGTCATCAATCGTGTGCCGTGACTGTAAGGTCATCAATCGTTTACCGTGACTGTAAGGTCATCAATCGTTTACCGTGACTGTAAGGTCATCAGTCGTGTACTGTGACTGTAAGGTCATCAATCGTTTACCGTGACTGTAAGGTCAGCAATCGTTTACCGTGACTGTAAGATCATCAATCGTTTACCGTGACTGTAAGGTCATCAGTGTTGTACCATGACCGTAAGGTCGTCAGTGGGGTAGCGTGACTGTAAGGTCATCACTTGTGTATGTGATCGAAAGGTCGCCCGTGCTGTACCGTGACTGTAAGGTCGTCAACAATCATCCAAGATACAACAGTAAAGTTGCTTACAAATTGTGTGCTCCACGCAACAATCACCCAAGATACAAACACACAGTTACTCACTAACTGCACGCTCCACCCAACAATCACCCAAGATACAAAGACACAGTTACTCACTAACTGCACGCTCCACCCAACAATCACCCAAGATACAAAGACACAGTTACTCACTAACTGCACGCTCCACCCAACAATCACACAAGCTATAACATCACTGCTGTTTAGCAACTACACACCAACCCTGCAGCAACCACCCCGTCTTATGTTGGGTCCTACACACCAACTCTGTAGCAACCACCCCGTCTTATGTTGGGTCCTACACACCAACTCTGTAGCAACCACCCCGTCTTATGTTGGGTCCTACACACCAACTCTGTAGCAACCACCCCGTCTTATGTTGGGCCCTACACACCAACTCTGTAGCAACCACCCCGTCTTATGTTGGGTCCTACACACCAACTCTGTAGCAACCACCCCGTCTTATGTTGGGTCCTACACACCAACTCTGTAGCAACCACCCCGTCTTATGTTGGGTCCCACACACCAACTCTGTAGCAACCACCCCGTCTTATGTTGGGTCCCACACACCAACTCTGTAGCAACCACCCCGTCTTATGTTGGGTCCCACACACCAACTCTGTAGCAACCACCCCGTCTTATGTTGTGTCCCACACACCAACTCTGTAGCAACCACCCCGTCTTATGTTGTGTCCCACACACCAACTCTGTAGCAACCACCCCGTCTTATGTTGGGTCCTACACACCAACTCTGTAGCAACCACCCCGTCTTATGTTGGGTCCTACACACCAACTCTGTAGCAACCACCCCGTCTTATGTTGGGTCCTACACACCAACCCTGCAGCAACCACACCGTCTTATGTTGGATCCTACACACCAACCCTGCAGCAACCACACCGTCTTATGTTGTGTCCTACACACCAACCCTGCAGCAACCACACCGTCTTATGTTGGGTCCTACACACCAACCCTGCAGCAACCACCCCGTCTTATGTTGGATCGTACACACCAACTCTGCAGCAACCCAACCTTCCTATGTTGGGTTGTACACACCAACCCTGCAGCAACCACCCCGTCTTATGTTCAGTCCTACACACAAACCCTGCAGCGACCCCACCGTCCTATGTTGGGTCGTGCCCGGCAGGTCACTGCTGTTACCCGAATGCTAATTCATGAATCATTATCATTACTAATAGGACAAGCGACGACCTAGTCTGGCGGCAGGCTCTCTGAACGGTAACATCCGTGTATTGGGTGCGACAGATAGTTCGCCCGCCGATCACTGCAGAAACTAATATCTGCTACTGTTTACTGAGCTGAAAGGGCAACACTGGGCAGATAGGGTATAACACACAAGGCAAGAAGGAAGGGGGAATCCGGGTTACATGTCGCAAGGCATGCAGAAGGTTTGGTGAAAGGCATGTACAAATAGGTTTGACACTGGGACCTTGTCCTCCACACATGGCGGGGAGCAGGTTTAGGCGGCGGGGTCGATCCACACATGGCGGGGAGCAGGTTTAGGCGGCGGGGTCGATCCACACATGGCGGGGAGCAGGCTTAGGCGGCTGGGCCGATCCATACGTGGCGGGGAGCAAGTTTAGGCGGCTGGGTCGATCCACACATGGCGGGGAGCAGGTTTAGGCGGCTGGGTCGATCCACACATGGCGGAGAGCAGGTTTAGGCGGCTGGGTTGATCCACACATGGCGGAGAGCAGGTTTAGGGCGGCTGGGTTGATCCACACATGGCGGAGAGCAGGTTTAGGCGGCTGGGTCGATCCACACATGGCGGAGAGCAGGTTTAGGCGGCTGGGTTGATCCACACGTGGCGGGGAGCAGGTTTAGGCGGCTGGGTCGATCCACACGTGGCGGGGAGCAGGTTTAGGCGGCTGGGTTGATCCACACGTGGCGGGGAGCAGGTTTAGGCGGCTGGGTTGATCCACACGTGGCGGGGAGCAGGTTTAGGCGGCTGGGTTGATCCACACGTGGCGGGGAGCAGGTTTAGGCGGCTGGGTTGATCCACACGTGGCGGGGAGCAGGTTTAGGCGGCTGGGTCGATCCACGGGCGGTACTGAATACTGGCTATCTCAATATCACCTCTTCCGACGCTGGAGTCGCCAGTCAGGGGCACTAATGTATAGAGGAGTGCGCTGATCACCACATCATCACCAACCCACACATGACAAGAGAAGTATTATAACCACCCCACATATGACAAGAGAAGTATTATAACAAAGCAGACACATAGAGGACCAACGAGATCTCTGGTTAATTATAAATGGAGGTTTATTTCACATTGATGACCACTACAACAATCTTAATTTCAATTCCGACATTATGGTGACCTCTCTCCTCCATTCCCAGATGTTGACTAACTCCTAACAACAAACTACGTCACGACTTGAGCATCTTTCTTCCCATTCCATCCTGATGCTCAAGCGTGCTGTAGCTTTGCCCACCTAACATACATATTCTGCTACAGTATTATAACCAACCCCACACATGACAAGAGAAATGGGAGAACACAGAGAGAGCGCAAACTTTTCCAGCCAGCATTTGCAAATGACCCCACGGCTTAGATGAAAGGAGCTGGACTTGCTTTCTGTTCTGGCCGCTGACTTGCTGTCCATTGTGTGGCAGGCCGAGGGCTGGATCATGCTGCATGGGCAACACATTGATCTCTACATTTCAACTCAGGCTTTGTGCTTTGAAGAGGTCTGATCAGCGACATTCGCTCCCGACATGGGTTGCAGTTATTATGCGTTTTGTGAAGTACAATATAACAAACTATCGTTGGTCAAGACGTCACGGTGCCAGTTGGTAATCAACTCACCCCTAGTAATATGATGGCTGGAAAGGCTTCTCTTTGATGAGCCATGTGATCTCAGCTGGTATTGATGATGCTACTACTAGATTTACTGATGACTTTGACAAAACTCCCAGACTGATCGAGTCTCGAGTCGCGCCTGCGGTTACCTTGGCAGGACCCGACTAAATAATTTCCCGGGTCGCATACGGCTCGTGGGCCGGATGGTCCCGGCTCTTGTTCTAAAAATGTTTTGCATATCCTTTACAGGACATCGCTGTCAACACCAGCATCTTTCAGCTGTATGTTGATTTCTTGGCAAGATTACGCTCAGTAGTTTGCCATTGCTTTCTGAGCGGCCGGCTCACATACCCCGTAAGTTACCTATGCGATTCTTCTTCTTCTTCTTCTTCGTTCATCCGGAGTTTTTTTTCGGATGTGACTGCGTTGTGCCTGTTTGCAGCAGAGCTGCGTTCTTGCGCCGTTAGGCCGACACATCCGACTTCTGCGGGCATTTGTTGACCGGGTTAACCTTCCCGGGGGTTTCTTAGGACGTTTGACTCTCACTGTTGTGGTGTTATCCCCCATCCCAGCTGGTCCATATAGAACAGCCAAAGATCCTGGTCAGCCCTCAAGGGAAGGCAGGGGCAGACCATGGGCATTCCCCGCCATCCAAGGAGGCTTCCATACTTGCAGAGCCGACACATAGCGCTCTGGTACTGGGCTCACCCAAGGAATCGTCACGTCCTGCACATGGCTGCTTAGCCTCACTTCCGTATATTGGGCCTTCCGTTCACCATAGGCTGTTCTTCCGGAAACCAGAAGTATGCAGTCTGCAGATGACATCCACACAGTGAGCTTTCGATTCGGACTTTCCATGTAATGGATTTGCTAGCCAAGCAATATTCCATTTCGTGCCACTAGGACACTTTTCCACCTTTTATGAAGCCCACACAGTGGGCTTTTGATTCAGACTTTCCACGTAATGGATTTGCTATCCAAGCAATATTCCATTTCGTGCCACTAGGACACTTTTCCATCTTTTATGAAGCCCACACAGTGGGCTTTTGATTCGGACTTTCCACGTAATGGATTTGCTATCCAAGCAATATTCCATTTCATGCCACTAGGACACTTTTCCACCTTTTATGAAGCCCACGCAATGGGCTTTTGATTCGGACTTTCCACGTAATGGATTTGCTATCCAAGCAATATTCCATTTCGTGCCACTAGGACACTTTTCCACCTTTTATGAAGCCCACACAGCGAGCTTTCGATTTGACTTTCCACATAATGGATTTGCTATCCAAGCAATATTCCATTTCATGCCTCTGGGTCTTCATGCACCTTTAAATGTCAACCTGTATATAGTTAAAGTAATTTGCGGTCAACTTTAGCTTGTTGATATCTCCATAGAGCTTGTCCTCAAATGAAGCAGGTGTGGGCCAAAATATCTTTCTCTGTTCTGCATACGTTGGGCAATCCTGCAGAAAATGATTTGCTGTCATTTTTCCAGTTCTACAATTACATTCATCGGTATCTCCTATCTTTAGTTTATTGAACAAGTGGTATTTCAGCCTGTTATGTCCTGTGCGGAGTCTGAAGATTGCTACTTGTTCTCTTCGATCGAGTTTGTAATATGCATCATCCTTCTGATGGCCTGGATGCTCTGATTCCCATTTGGTTCTATAGGTGCTTTTTATCAACCTCTTTGCCTCATTATAGGTTATGTCTATGTCAGGCTGTGGTAGTCGTCCGCCTCTTTTGCCAGTCTGTCAGCCTCTTCGTTTCCAGGTATACTGCAATGTGATGGGATCCACTGTATTACAACTTTTTTGGATTTCTGGCATAGACCATGGAGTGCTGCTCTTAGGTCAGTTAGTTCTGTGCTGTTATTGCTCTTCAGTATTGAGACAGCTGACTTTGCATCTGTGAAGATAGCTATTTGCTTCTCTTTATTTTCCTCCATCAGGAGCATTTCTGCTGCAGTTTTCAGAGCCTCTACCTCCGCTTTGAAGTTACTTGAAAATTTTCCAGTTGCCATTGAATGTGTTTTTTTCACTCCATTTTTTAAATTTAGGAGAATTCCTCCTCCTCCATTCTCTATTGAATTTTTGGCTGATCCATCTGTATATGCATGGGTCCAATTCCTGCTTGGGTAATGTTCTTTTATGTAGTTTAGGGTTATTTCTCTTCTTTCGGTTTCATGCTGAGTGTTCTTTTTCTCAATACCAGGAATGTTTTCTATCATCTCAGGCAGTTGCTGCTGTCTCCAAGCTGGGAACTTGTGTGCATTGTGTATGGGCTTGACTGTTGATATGTTAAGAATAGGATCTGCCCTAATCCTTCGTTTTGCAGTTTCTACAAAGTTGCTACGCTTCAGTCTTCCCTTTCCAAAACCATTAAATCTGTTGTACATAGGGTGGTCTGTCAATCTTCTAAATTTTTCTGCTTGTTGCTGGGCTCTGCTATCTCTTCTATCCTGCATTGGTTGTAAACAAGTGATCTTTTCTAGTTCATTAATAGGCGTTGTCTTCAGGCTTCCAGTTATGATTCGCATTCCTTGGTTTTGGACTCTACTTATTTTGTTAAAGTTTGACTTAGCTGCTGTTGCCAAGCTGCAATGCCATATTCCAGTACTGGCCTCACCCGTCCAGTATATAACTTCTTGAGAACTTTCTCATCTGCTCCCCACGTTGTACCAGCAAGCTTTTTCATGATTGCCATTCTCTGCCTTGCTCTTGTTCGATTTTTCTCAACCTGTGTTTTCCATGTCAGGCGACGATCAAAGGTGACTCCTAGATAGTTTGGATTTTCTTCATGGCGCAATATTTTTCCATTCAATACCAGCTTAGGTTGCTGAGGTTTATTTGAGAGGGAGAACACTGGTGCAATGTTGTTTTCTCCTCACTTATCTTCACTAGCCATGATTTTGACCAGTCCTCTAGCGCTAATAAGGCTTGCTGTATTCTGCTGTTAGCTGTACTAATATATTCTTCAGATGTCCATATGGCTAGGTCATCTGCAAAAGAGGATGTGTGTACTCTGGCTGGAAAATTTTCTGTGATGTCATTTATATATGCTAGGAATAATGTTGGTGAAAGAACTCCTCCTTGGGGGACACCTTGCTCCAGCAGCATCATTTTGCTTGTTTGTCCTTGTACTTTTATCCTGGCAGTTCTGTTCTCAAGGTAGTGGCTGATCCATTTATACATTTTTCCACAAACATGCATTGTTTTGCAGTTTTACTTTCAGTCCTTCCTTCCATACTTTATCAAATGCTTTTTCTAAATCTATCCAGACTGCTAGTGTGTGCTTTTTCTCTTGGAAGGCATCCTCTATTTCCTGAGCTATATAGGTTATTTGATCTTCAGTGGATCTGTACTTTCTGAATCCTGCTTGGTGTGGTGTTAAGAGTTTGTTTTCTTCCAGATGCCACGTTAGCCTGCCATTGATAATGCGTTCCATTAATTTTCCTACACAGCTAAGTAGACTGATAGGTCGATAGCCATTTGGTTCTTCCAGGTCTTTTCCTTTCTTTGGGACTGGTATTATTATAGCTTCCTTCCATGCCTGTGGGACTATTCCTCTCTTCCAGCTGTTATTTAGGACTGCTAGTAGTTTCTTCTTTGCCTTGGTGCCTAGTCCTATTAGCATTTCATTTGTGATTCCATCCTTTCCTGGTGATTTCTTCTTTTTTAGGGTATTCATTGCCTGTTCCATTTCTTCCATTGTTAGATTTGCCATCATATATTCTGCTGCTGTCTCTGCATTTCTATGATGTATCTGTTTGTCTTTGATTGCTTTCTTCTGTTCAGTTGTAATATCAATGTGGTTTGCATTTGCATAGTGTTCCATTAGTGTATTTGCAGCCTTTTTTCCTGTAAGCAAGGCATTTCCTTGTTTAATTGTTATTTGTTTGTTTCTAGGTCCTTCATTGTTCATGGCTTTCACTAGTTTCCATAGTTTGTTTCCATCCCTGTCAAAATTCAGGTTTTCTGTTTTTTTCCCTCCAACGATCTCTTGTTGTTTGATTTACTGTTCTTTTATATTGTGCTGAGATGGCTTTGAGAGAGGTATTCGCTTCAATTGTTTGTTCTCTCTCTGCTGTCTTCCTGGCATCTTCAAATTTGTCCTCCAAACTTTGTAGTTCTTCAGTCCAGTATGGTTTGTAATTTTTCCTCGCTCCTCTAGGAATGGACTCAGTGGCTGCCTGTATTATCGCTCTGTTTAGACTTTCCACCATTTGCTTTATGTTGCCATATCGTGTATTTATGTTTTCACAATATTTGTCTGTTAGTATGGCAAATCTGTCCCAATCTGCTCGTTTGTAATTCCAGCGGGGCAAGGGCTTTTGCTCCTGTGGAACATACTCCATATTCATTACAAGCTTGATTGGTCTGTGGTCACTACCTGCTAATTGGTCCAGCACATGGCGATCGATTTTGTGGAGGATGTCTCCTGTGCAGAAAGCTAAGTCTGGAGTAGAAGTGGTAAGCCATCTTCTGGAGTAGAAGCTTGGTGTGTCATCGCTTTGTTGAGTAGATGGAGATTGAGTCTATTTCCCAGTCCTCCACTTCATCTCCTCTTTTGTCAGTATCTGGGTATCCCCATCTTTCTGAACGGCTATTAAAGTCTCCGACAACAATGCAATTTGTGTCAGTTATTTCCATGTTTGAGAGAGTAAGATCCTTATCTGCCGGGCTATACAGATTGTAAATTCTTATTTTCACGTCCTTTATCATTATATCAACACCTATAATTTCCGTTTGGTTGTCAGAGATCACAGATACTTCGCTGCAAGGTATTGTATTTCGTGTAAGTATTACAACTCCTCCTTTGTGTCCTTCGCGGTCGAAACGTGTGGCCTGATATCCCTCGACTGAAAATGTGCGATTGGCGTTGAGGTGTGTCTCTTGAATGCATGCCACATCTATTCTATCTTTATGAAGACGCTGTGTTAGGGAGGCTTTCTTGTTATAAACTCCTTCTGCATTCCATTGTAGTATGTTGAGAGTCCCGGGTGTTTGGTCAATAGCTCTTAACCTACTCCTCTGTGCCTTGACTCCACAGCACAGGGGAAGGTGACCACCAGTAGTCATGGGTGGACCCCCTCGAGGCAGGGGGCCCGGCACTATCACCGCCTGATGGGACTTCACGGGATTAGCACCATAACGATTAATTTTCATCTGTGGCATCATGAAATGATAGTTACGTTGCACTTCTTTGTCAAGCCTGTGGCTCAGTACATCCGATTTCGACAAGCATTTGTTCGGGATGCTTTCCCTAGCCTTTGACTGTCCCCAGTCTACCTACAAGGCAGCAGGTTTGTGCGTCACTTCGTCTGGTCCCTCTCCCTTGACCTGTCCGACATGGGTGACCCTACCAGTAGCTGTGCTACCGTCGGCATAGCTCTTGGGGTCATTGGAACGCACAAGCCCCTCTACCTCGTCAAGGTGGACGCATGGCAGAGGGGCTATGCGATTCGAACCACAGCTGATTCTCACCGTCATCACGTTACCTACGAGAGTATACGAGATTACGGAGAGAAGTCGCTAACCTCTAAGCCACGAAGCCGGCTGGCTCTTGTTCTACTGCAACTAAAAAATAAAAATCCCGATGACGTGTCACAGTTTCCTCTTACTCTGAGAACCAGAGACCGGTGACACTCGGAATGATATGTCACAGCAATCCTCGCGAGAGGTCAGTATTTGTGGCAAGAAACATTAACCTGTTGTCATTGTGGCAGTTGGCCTGAGGTTTCACCCAGTGTCGTGTAGTGATACATGAACGTACTCTCCAGCTGGTGTGCGCATTCACCCAATGTCGTGTTTGAAGTTCTCCTGGTGAGAATGGTCAACTAGTCCCTGTATGATAATGTACATTATTTATATAACTACACATGACCACACCTGGCGTGGGCGTGGACAGTCAGCAAGAGGACATTCAGCAGGACAGAACACGCCCGCAGACATGGGACCACACCCTCTAGGCGTGACATCATCAGTCATGACGTCAACACAGCCAGATCGTGTCAGCAATTGTCGAGACACGGCCTGGGAATCTCTCAGCCACTTGACGCAATTCTTGGTCTATCAAAGCCACTTGAGATCCAGGCACTTGAGATCCAGCCCATTGTCTGGTGTCTGCGAAAGGTCACCAAGCCTGCCTAGGATAAGGGAACGACTGGTGCAGCAATGACAACAGACACAGGTATTGACATCACACAGCTGGCCCAGGAGGCATCCCAGCAATGGCTGGAGGCAAGTGGAACAATAACAGCTAGGTACAATTGCACAGAGAAGACAAGCCAGCTCACTTATCATGCCTAACCGGATGAGTTTACTAGAATATTCCAAGCAGCTTTGGGGTCTCCGTGGCTGCAAGGTCTCGCCTTACATTTGAATAATATACGTTAGATTGACTAGATATTGGACTCGCTAACTACTCACACCAACTTTAACAGTGTGTGTGTGTGTGTGGTGTGTGTGTGTGTGTGTGTGTGTGTGTGTGGTGTGCGCGTGTGTGAGCGCGCGCCTGTCGAGAAGATCCATTAGCACAGTGGTTGCCAACCTTTTTTGGCCCATGTCTCCCTTTACCATATGTTCAGAACGTCATTCCCCCCCCCCCCCCCCCCCCCCCCCCCCCCGTGTTAGGCAGGGATGTGTGATGTCTCCAGATCTTTTTTCCCTGTACAGTGAAAATATTTTCAGAAATGTAGAGGATATAAATGGAATCAGCATTGGAGGACGAAACATCAATAACATTAGATATGCAGATGATACAGTATTAATTGCAGACAATGAGCAGGACCTGCAACAATTAGTAGATGCGGTTGTTGTACACAGTGAGCAAATGTGGTTAGAATTAAATTGTAAAAAGACTCAGGTTATGGTCGTCAGTAGGAAGGAAGAAGTGCCACAATGTAACATACAAGTAAATGGAAACATTCTTCAACAAGTGAATCGGTACAATTATCTTGGAACAGTTATAACATCTGATGGGAGATGCCTTGAAGAGATTAGAACAAGAATCGCCATGGCGAAAGTAGCCTTCAGCAAGATGAAAAACATTCTGACCAATAAGAAGATGTCAATTGAAACGAGAAAAAGAGCGTTGAGGGGATACATAGAGCCTGTTCTTTTGTATGGATGTGAAACTTGGACAATGAGCAGTCAAGCTGAAAAGCATCTGATGGCTGCAGAAATGTGGTTTCTGAGGAAAATGCAAAGAATACCATGGACAGACAGAAAAACCAATGACCAAGTACTACAGGAGACAAATGAACATCGTAAACTGATTAGAGAAATTAGACGTAGACAGTCAACATTTTTTGGACATGTTATGAGAAGAAATGGATTGGAGAACTTAGTGACAACTGGGAAGATCGAGGGGAACAGACCAAGAGGAAGACCGAGAGGAAAATACCTGGATGGCTTGGCCACATGGCATGGACGAGACAGGAACAATGAGCTGATGACCAATGATCCACGACACTGGTGATCGAGTGAAATGGCGAGTCATGACCGCCCACGCTTTCCGGCATGGCACATGATTGATTGATTGAAATCCCCCCTCCCCTTACACAGTATACATAAAAATAGAAGCTAAGTTTAATAACACATACTAGAACAAGTCTAGACATCTACATAAAACGTGATTTGCGGGTCTACTTACGTTATAAAACGAACTTCATTAGGACGAGAAGTACAGAACCGTGAAATTTAGAGAGAAAAACAACATCAAGTAACTGGTTCTTGTATTAATGCGATCTTGAAATAATCTTAATTCCCCCTCCCCCTGAAAACCCTAAAATTCCCCGGGGGGGGGGGGGGGAATTCCCCACCGGTTGAGAAATACTGCAATAGCAGTTTTGATGTGGAACACCCGACTGTGTGTGCATAAAACAATATGTTCGTGGCCACAGTTATACGATGTATTCAGGTATAGTACGGACATGCCGTTACAACTACATATTCAGTGACCAAACATCACACTAGGCCTGACACTGCCAGTATCACGTAAATCGCCTGTACTTGATGAGATTGAATGGCATCCGTGTTAAAACAAAAGTTAGTTGCATATTCTTTGCAGAACGATGCAGTCAACACCAGCATTAGTTTGCCATTGCTTTCTGAACGACCGGCACCCATACCATTTCGTAAAAAAACCAACGAACGTGGTCTGCTGCTAAATCGCGCGCAGCTATGTTTCGAAATCGCGGCACCCGTGTAATAGTTTGGAAAACAGGTTTCCACTGCAGGGCTTGAATAGGGACCCTTTGCCGGCAGTCGATGTTCTAACCACTGCCCTGGCACAACTCATAGCAGAAGTGCTACCCCATCATATCTATAAACGGATCAATTAAGTCAAGTCTGTCATTGATGCCCACTGCCCAGCGCATATACCAGTAAACCCTTTCTTTACTGTGCTCAGCTACCCAAGTCCAGGTTATTTTCTCTACAAAGTAGCTATCTCCTTAAGCCTCCCTTTATCTCCATCAATAAATCAATCGATCGTCCGGTCATTCGTCCTCCCACCCATTGATTGACCCGTCTGTCCTCCCGTCCGTCTGTCTGCCCGTCCGTCTGTCGGTGTTTGTCTATATTTGGGCATACAACTTCCCTGCAAACCGCATACCAATAAGTAAAATCGTGAATCACCGAGCTGATAGTATGACTGGGTTAAGTACCAGCATACAGGTGTCATCTGCAAGCGCACACAGACACTCACACACACACACACACACACACACACACACACACACACACACAGTGGATGTGGCGCGGTTACAATAAACAAACCACACATCAATAATGATGATTTAGTGCCTGTATCACACACTTTCACACAACACACACACACACACACATACAAATGACTCAACAACCACATAAGAGCCCTAGCTAGCCGGGCGGCTGACGGGCCACAAGGCCTGGGTTTGATGCAGTATTGTGGTCACTTTACCGCTGGGACGGTAGTTCTGAGACTATGTTTGTGAACGGACCTCGAATAGCACACCCAACGACGGCTGGTGTCGACTGCATCACCCGCACACAGATAGGCAGTGTTTTAGCTCCAGGATATAATAAGATGAACAGAATATCCTTTCTCCTCTCTCTCTCTCTCTCTCTCTCTCTCTCTCTCTCTCTCTCTCTCTCTCTCTCTCTCTCTCTCTCTCTCTCTCTCTCCCTCCCTCTCTCTCCATTCTACCTCTCTAGCGTTTTTTTTCTCTCCTATCTATCCTCTCTTCTTTTCTCTCCCATTCTCTCTTTCCATTTAGCTTCTCTTTCTCACCCACCCCCACACTTCTCTTGCGTTTTCTTTATCAGCTCGCTCTCTGTCTTCTCCCTCTTCCCATCTCTTGTCTATCTTTTCTCCCCCATCTCTATTCCCTCTCTCCCCTTCCTCCAGCCCGGTGACCTTTCCCTCAGCAAGTGAGAGGGCAGTCAACGGCTGGGCACAATGAGCGCTGTTTCAATGGCCGCTAGTCTTGAAAGGTTAAATAAGCTCTGAACGATCTGGTTGTGAGACCTTACAACCAACTGGGAACACACAAAGACAAGACATGACAAGAGATACGCTAACTACCTGCTGCAAGAGATAAACAACAACACGAATGGAGAGTCTTAATTAAATAATAAAAAAAAAAAAAACATCGCCCTCACAGAAGATTTAAGCAGTACTACAGCTGTGCGCGGTCGGGGGAGGCTTCCTGTCAGCGATTGACGTTCGCTACAAGAGGAGAAGACTGACGACATGGCCCTTCCTGCACTCAGACCTACAAACATGTGATGGTCCTAATATTTCACACACCTACAAACATGTGATGGTCCTAATATTTCACACACCTACAAACATGTGATGGTCCTAATATTTCACACACCAACAAACATGTGATGGTCCTAATTTTTCACACAACTACAAACATGTGATGGTCCTAAATTTTCACACACCTACAAACATGTGATGGTCCTAATGTTTCACAAATCTACACCAGGTTACTGTCGCGAGATTGCCATGAGTTAAACAGATAAATTTACCGACGTTTGCTGGGCGTATATTTCTGGGCCCACAACAGTCGTACTAACAGAGTAAACACAGCTGCACAGGTTACATCAGGTCAGCCCATATACACATTTGGTGGTGAGTGAAAAGGAATGGATACACCGCGTGGGCAGTTTGTAAACATTTAGAATTACATAGCCTTGCCCGGCGCAGTAGATGGAACAGCCCTGTCTGTCACTTATACTGCCGGACATCAGACGGAAATGGCTGCTGGGATTGTCACCACTGAACAGAAGATTGACAGTTTGTCAACAGTCAGAGACAAACCGGAATTGGCAGCGAGAGACAGGAAAACAGTGCATCTGTCAATTCTTGGTTTCCGGCACATTGAGAAGTTGACGGGGTTATTTGCAACTCTTTGTGGGAGTATACAGAAATTCGCTGGCTTGTTTTGAGAATCTAAACCATTACTGACAACTTTGACAGGACTAAAGCCAGGAAAATGGATTCTTGACAGGGGATGATCTGCACCTGTGTGGACAGGAAGGATAACGTCACGTGGCCAACTTGGGTAGTTTGCCATATAAACTCGAGTTGGGACCAGCTAGGGAGGACTTGAAATTATGCTTTAGTCAGAGTGCCAGGGCACGGCAGCGCCTGGTGGAAATAATATCTACCGTGTGTTAATTAGTGACTTAATTTTACACGTGCCTATATGGCAGATGTAGATATGATTTATAGGACTGCAGTAGTGCCATTTAAGGTATAACTTATTATAATATATTCGTTATAATTACTTTAGGCAGTAGCCTTGTTAAACTATAGTGTGATGATTAGCACTGTTAGTGGAAACTAGCTAGAGTAGGGAAGTGATACTTGGCTCTGTTAGCTAGAATAGATTAGTGAAGTGTTGATAAGCTTTACTAGTTGAGTAATGAAGGATAATTGGGATCCTCCAGTAGGTGTCCCTGGTGGGCGGGGTTCCGCATTCTGTTTGCTGATATTTTTTCTTTGTCATAGCCTGATTCGACTCTAGGTGGGTAGCTAATCTGCTCTGTGACTAAGTCTAGTTAGCTAAAGATCATTAAGCAAGGTGATAGGCTTACACTCAGCCGAAAGGATCAGTGACTAGTACTATCACCAGATGTGTTGTTTCTATCCTAGGTTCCCTACCAGATCCAAGGAAACTCTACAAGTTTTGGGAAAGAATTAAAAACCCCATTCTGAAGAACACCAGTTCAACAATCAATGAAGTTGCATACAGAAACGTAACTTACGCTAGAAGGAAGTTGATTCACCAAACATAGTGATGATTACAGATGCACCATACAGCATCAGACAGTAGTAACTAAATGAGAACAGTCTAATAGTTACCTAGTGTTATATAATCTCGTGTAATAGAACACAAGACATTATACTTGAGGCTAGATAGACACGAGTGAGGATCCAGTACAGTAACAATTAACATTAATGACTGTGTACACACTGCAAAAGACTTGTGCAGTTTGTTTAGGAACATTAGGAACGGACATTGTGTAGAGTGCAACCGGTCCCTGATTAACTCTGAATACCACCGGTGTCTATTTCGGATGTTCATGAAATTGGATTACCAGAGGTCTACAGAGGCAAAGCATTATCCGGCAAGATGGTTCCGGCAACGGGTGAGACGTACTTGTTCTGACGTAACGTGCTGTGGTCTATCTTTGCTGTGATCAGCTGACTGAGTTGATGTCTGAGAGACAGAGTCTACACACTTTATAGAACACGTCACACATTTTCTTCACATACACGTCTCATATACGTTACATTTTTATTTTAATAAATTACTCTTTATTAATTTCTAGAAGCAAGAGTTGTTGAGTATGTTGCGTTGGGGAAGTATGAGAAGGGGGCATAGTACGACAGTGTGAGAGTGATAGGAAAAGGTGTCCATAGGCTGATGGAGTGTGTTGGACGGAAGCTGGTGGATTCTCCAGAATATTGAGGGGAAAAAAAATAATATTATAATGTGGGTGTCGGATCTCCTCACTCCAGGGACGACACTTTAAAGGAGGACACGACATTATTGGGGGCTCGTAAACGTGATATTTGGACAGTGGGATCTCTCGTAAACGGGATCTTTGGACAGCGGGATCTATCGTAAACGTGATCTTTGGACAGCGAGATCTCCCGTAAACGGAATCCTTGGACAGCGAGATCTCCTGCAAGCAGGAACGTTTGACAAGGGGATCTTCTGACAACGGGGTCTTTTGACACGGGATCCTTAGTTATAAAAGGGAGATATCATTTTGGAGAATCCAGCTAGAGTGAATGTGGATAGGGGTTAGGACTAATATCTTACCTGTTCACACTTCACACGTCTGCATAGGTCTGTGGTCCTGATTCTACTCTTGTCACTGAGTGAATGTACTGTGTGTGGTAATATCTAGATTTATAGTACTTGTTCATATATCGGTATAGTAATTTGCAGTTATATTGTACTAGACCTGCTAGCTTACCTCTCTGTATAATGGCCACCCCTAAACTTAGCACGTTAGAATTAAAGGCAAAGGGGGAAGAAATGGGATTGGCGGGGTCTTCTCTAACGGATTACATACAGGAAGTGGAGAGAGAGTATCGTCAAGCAGAAAGAGAAGATCGAAAGGCTGAGCTGGAATTGAGAAGGATGGAATTGGAAGCTGGAGCAAGCAGCTAGGAAATTGGAAGCTGAGCAAGCAGCTAGGAAATTGGAAGCTGAGCAAGCAGCTAGGAAATTTGAAGCTGAACAAGCAGCTAGGAAATTAGAAGCTGAACAGGAAGCACAGAAAAGGGAGCACGAGTACCGGATGAGGGAACTCGAGTTGAAGAGTCAATCTAATGGAGAAACTGAGGGAGCAGTTGGAGGTTCCTCCATCCCAGGATCAACACCAGTAGGTGGACATGGGTACCATGCTATGAAGTTTCCTTTAGCGGTCTACGAGGAGGACAAAGAGAAGATTGACCAATACCTTCAAACGCTTCGAGGCTATGTCAGTTGCTATGGGTCTGGAGCGTAACAAATGGAATCTTAAGCTATCCCAGGGATTACGCGGGACGGGATACGAGGTTTATACTCGCCTGCCACCAGGACATGAGAACAATTATGATGAGTTAAAGACGGCTCTGCTGAAACGATTCGAGGTTACGTCACATACCTACCGGAAAAAATTTCGAGCAGCGAACGAGAACCCGGAGAGTTGTTTGCCGCCTACAGTTTGCGTCTTAAATCTTATCTCCATAAGTGGATGGATTTGGCTGGGTTCGCACATGACTATGAGAGTCTGGAAGAGCTCATGGTGGTCGACCAGCTGAAGAAGCAAATGTCTAAACCTCTCAGGACGTTCCTGGGAGAACAAGGAGCGGAACGTATTGACCTCGTGAATAAATTAGCAGAACGGTTCGTCGAGGTACATGGGGAGGCAGGGGAGAACCTTTCCACCAACACCAAAAGTCAAGAGAAACATGACAAGAAGAAAGCCAAAAACTCAGGAACCAAAAAGTGGGAACCTTATGTGAAAAAAATCAGAGGATAATTCAGAGAAGAAGAAGGAGGGAAGCAAGAGCACTTCAAGCTCTACACCTAAACGACCGTGGTAGGAGAAGTGGTGTTCAATTTGTAAGTCACCCTCACAATACGAGGGACTGCAAATCGAAGGCTAAGAACCCTCACTTTGCAGCATGTCAAGTGACTTCCAAGGAGGTTGTCACGGAAAATGCCAAGGTCAACAAGGAAGCTCGTCACCAGGAGAGCTCATTCAAGTCCAACAATAGAAAATCTAGGACAGGGAAATGGTGCAACCAATGTCAGTCGAATAGGCACAATGCTATTGACTGCAGGGAAAAGTCAGGAGACACTCAATTCGTCGTGTGCTCAGGGAAACCTAAGGTGGAGCCCACCGAACAGGTCGAGGCCGAGGAAGAGACTCCAGACCAGGAAAAACCACCTGTAGTGGAATTGGTAGAGGTTAACGGTCGTCAAGTGGAGTGTTTATACGACACAGGACTGGACGGGGAGGCCGTGATTTCTGCGGATCTAGTACATCCAGAACAATTCACAGGTGAAACCTTGGATATACAGCCTGCACAGAAGAGTGCTGTAGTCATGAAGTTGCCCATTGCTAATGTGGAGATTCGGTCACGGTACGTCACCGGCACCATCAAGGCCGCTGTATTGACCGATCCCATTTTTCCAGTCATCCTAGGTTGCCGGTATGTCTTTCTGGGAATGCCCAGGGAGCCAATTCATATGGGAGCAATGCAGACTCGCTCTCAGACGAAAACGGAAGAGGCAGACGCAATTGTGACTAACCCAATGCCGGGGGAGCTACGAACTGCCCAGAGTGAGGATGATACTTTACGTCCTTGCTACAAAAAGCTGCAGAAAAGTGCTGATCCACCAGGACGGGGGCAGTACTACATGAATAGGATACTCTACAGGAGAGCAGGAAGGGGAGACAACCTATACGGTCAGTTGGTCGTCCCGAAAGCTCATCGGTCCCAGATTCTTCATATGGGGCATACCATCTCCTTTAGTGGACACATGGGTATTGCCGCCACCATGCAGCGGATTTCCTGCCACTACTATTGGCCGGGAATGACAGATGATGTGCGTCGGTATGTGAAGTCATGCTCTGAGTGCCAGAGGGTGGCACCGAAACACTGGACAGCACCGGCGATGTTGGGTGAGATGCCCATCATGAACTCTCCTTTCGAGAGGGTAGCCATCGATATCGTGGGTCCACTTCCCAGGACTAGGAAGAGGAACATGTATATACTCACAATGGTGGATTGCTGTACAATGTGGGGTGAGGCTATACCGTTGACCACGATTGACTCGAAAAGAGTGGCGGACGCACTGATGGAGGCCTTTACCAGATTAGGCTTTCCGGATCAAATTCTGACGGACAATGGATCTCAGTTTTGTGGAAAACTCATGGAGGAGGTATTTAGGGTGTTTCACTCTAACCACATACATACCG
>JACEFZ010009301.1:95000-136538 GCA_014155875.1 Cepaea nemoralis | reverse complement strand
GGGTCATCTGCAAAGGAGGATGTGTGTACTCTGGCTGGAAATTTTCTGTGATGTCATTTATATATGCTAGGAATAATGTTGGTGAAAGAACTCCTCCTTGTGGGACACCTTGCTCCAGCAGCATCATTTTGCTTGTTTGTCCTTGTACTTTTGTCCTGGCAGTTCTGTTCTCAAGGTAGTGGCTGATCCATTTATACATTTTTCCACAAACATGCATGTTTTGCAGTTTTACTTTCAGTCCTTCCTTCCATACTTTATCAAATGCTTTTTCTAAATCTATCCAGACTGCTAGTGTGTGCTTTTTCTCTTGGAAGGCATCCTCTATTTCCTGAGCTATATAGGTTATTGGAAGTGGTTCGATCCTCAAAGTGTGAATGTATTTTTTTTAATTTTTAATATTCTTTCGCACGCTTTAAACCGCTGTTCATCAATATACCGTTGTCTACTATTTTCCTTTTTGGTATCTCTTTCGCTTACGCCCACAGATAAGAAGATAGACACTTTGTAACGCCGAAAAAAAAGAATACATTATGTTTCATGTCGGTAACCGCTCTGGGTCTATCATTAGCATGTGTCGCTTCTTCTTTCGTTCGCTTGAAATGTGTCTATGATTGTGATATTGTCTCTTGTATAAATTTAACGTTGTTTGTTGATAAGACTTCTGACTCAAGTTTGTAACGAAAACATAACACTACCAGCTTAGTTATTAATTTTAAATAAATTAGATTTTTGTGTAGGGCAGTAATTCTTCAGTCATCGTGTGCCATGTCGGTGGGCGTGACCAAACGTGGTACATTTTACCCTGTTGATAAGTTTAATAAAACAGAGTACAACAGACAAATCTGTCAATAATTGAGTTGATTAAATCGTTTCTTACGGGAACCCACACAACTTCCTTGGGGTTGAGTGAAAACCAGATAATTGAGGTTGTAAAAAGTGATACATTTTTCGGGTTGGTGGAGTGTGATATAGAGACCCCGACTGCTTTTTACAAGAGTCCTTTGTCGAAATGCCCCCTATTTTTTAAGAACACATAAGTGTCGAGGGACGATATTGGCGTATTTATGAAGTATTTATGAGTACCTCACGACGGACATTGATTGGTAGTTATTTCGGGAAGAAAATATTATTAGCCACCTCTCTTTTAAAGTGGTATCTAGCCCATGGGTTGGTGGTTACACACATCTACCAGACAATAGAGTATCGACCGGTTAGTTGTTTTAAACAATTTGGGGAAACAGTCTATAATGCCCGTAGCCAAGGGGATAACAATCCAGCTGAGAGTATTACGACAGAAACAATGAAATTGTTAGATAATGCCACTATATGTTTTCTACTAGTTTGGTGTCTATATGTTCTATTAAAGTGGTCATATGTATGAAATGGCTATATAAAAGACTCAATGTCACGTTTGTTCACGACCAATAAAAATGAATGTACTTTGTCATAATGGTTTGACTCTGCTACACACTATTGGAAATATTGATGAAAAATAAAAAGTTATGAAAAACGAACTCTTGTTGGTTTTTTAGTGGTATGAATGATTTTTCTTGTTGACCACTCCAAGAGGGTGCTTCATGTTGATTATGTGGTACACACATTTTTTTACTACACAACCCAAAATATAAAGATATATTACCCCTACATACCACCCCTTACCCACCCAACTACATGACCGAGGGGGAGTGAAAATCAGCCGAGGTCAAGGTCAATTGCCGGAGGCTCCGGCAAATGAGAACCGATTTGCGCTTTTCTAACTACTAGCAGTTGGGAGGTATAGAAACAAATGAAAAGCTGTCGGGGGTATAGAAACAAATGGAAATCAGTCGGGAGATAAAGAAACAATTGAAAAGCAGTCGGGGGGGTGGGGTGGGGGGTGGGGATAGAAACAAATGGAAAGCAGTCGGGAGATATAGAAACAATTGAAAAGCAGTAGGAAGGTATAGATGCAAATGGAAAGCAGTAGGGAGGTATAGAAACAAATGGAAAACAGTAGGGAGGTATAGAAACAAATGGAAAGCAGTAGGGGGATATAGAAACAAATGAAAATCATTCGGGGGGTATAGAAACAAATGGAAAGCAGTCGGGAGATATAGAAACAATTGAAAAGCAGTAGTAAGGTACAGATGCAAATGGAAAGCAGTAGAGAGGTATAGAAACAAAGGGAAAGCAGTAGGGAGGTATAGAAACAAATGGAAAGCAGTAGGGAGGTATAGAAACAAATGGAAAGCAGTAGGGATGTATAGAAACAAATGAAAAGCAGGTAGACAGAGAGAGTTATAGAACAAAGCCAACAGGTAGCAACAAGCAAACAGTTTGCAACAAACCATAATTTGGCATAAGTGCGGGGTGGCCTAGGTTAAGATAGGAAACAATCACAAAGGAATACACAATGAAACAACAAGGTAGGTTAAGGTAAGAACGTCAGGAGAAACAACACGCACAACCACATGCACTGAGGTCATCACGACTAGCTAAGAGGCGAGACTACGTGCAGATGTTATTTTCGTAACTTAAACACAACAAAAACATAACTTTAACACACCAAAAACACAACTTTAACGTTTAAGTTAAATGTTCTAAGTTTTGTGCTACGTACATTGGGAGAAATTTGGGAGAAATTTTATAGTTAGCCGCTCCACAAACCAAGGACTGCTGGGCTGGTGTGGGGATTACATCAGTGTTTAAACTTTAAACCAAATGACAGGGCACGTGATGATGATGAGCTCCCTACATAACTTACTGGCTACCTCTGAATGACCACCACCTGTGTTGGTCTACGGCTGCTTATTCGGTATTAGCGGCTAATCTCTATACCTGGAAGTAACTCCATTGTCCGCGACCCGGTGGCCGCGCCTAGTAATCGGAGAGGCGCCTAGCAGCTACCATAAGCTGTCATAAATTGGGCGAGAACAAACGGCGCCATCTTGGCGAGAGACAGAATATACTAGAGGTCTTTGTAATAGACTTACAGTATCAAAATGGCACGTACTGTAATCTGAAGTGACGCCATCGGTTGGTCGCGCTGTTTCATCAAGCCTATGGCTCAGTACATACGGCGTCGACCTGCATTTATTCGGGTGTGCTTGACCTAGCCTTTAACTGTCCCCAGTCTACCTACAAGGCACTAGGTTCGTGCATCACTTCGTCTGGTCGTTACCCCTTTATCAGTATGACATGGGATACTCTACTACAGTGGTTCTCAACATTTTTTGGCCCTTGCACCCCTTCACCATATGTTCAGAACGTCATTCCCCCCTTTCGTATTTCCTCTCTATACCCCCCCCCCCCATTCACCCCCGCCCCTACACAGTATACATAAAACTGGAAGCTAAATTTAATAACACATACTAGAACAAGTCTAGACGTCAACATAAAACATGATTTGCTGGTCTACTTATGTTATAGAACGAATTTTCAGACGGGTGAAGGAGGGAAACACAATATCAAGTAATCGGTTCTTGTGTTAACGCAGTCTTGAAATATTCCTAATTTCCCCCCTGGAAATTCTAAAATTCCCCCCTAGAAGGGAATTCACAAATGGTTGAGAACCACTGCTTTACTAGAAGCTCATTTGCTTCTTGTAGGATTTGCTCATTGTGATCTTTATCTGTCAATATTCTTTGCATTTCCTCAGAAACCACATTTCCACTGCATTAGATGTTTTTCATCTTGTCTGCTCATTGTCCACGTTTCACATCCATTCATACAGGTTTTATTTAGCACTTTAACACACTTTTTTCTTCCGTTGCGATTGACATCTTTTTACTGGTTGGTATCGTTTTTTGGCCACGTTATGAGAAGACAAAAACTGTAACATGTGACAACCGGAAAGATTTGCGGAAAGAGAGATAGAGGAAGACAGCTTGAGAAGGTTCTTGGCAGTCTTGTGTCATGGCACGGAAGGGAGTCAACGCATGAATTGCTCCGCGACGTCGTAATTTGTGGAGAGACATGATCGTCCACTTCAGCCGGCAAGGCACTGGATGAATGAATTGCCATTTCTTTTTTCCCTGTTATTCAGACTTTGTTTTCATTTTCAGTTGTGATTATATCTATCATTTCTTGTAACTGCGTTTCATTTTCATCGTTCAAAACCATGTCATCAGCATAACGCAGGTTGTTGACATTATGGCCACCAACTGATATTCCTGGTATGTCTTGCATCGGTCTCGTTATTATTTCCGCGTGCTAATTGAAGAGATCAGGTTTTAGTACACAACCACCTCTGAAGTTGGAGTGGGTTCGCCCGATGGCCAGTGACACTGGTAATATGGAAAGCAAATCCACACGCTAAATTCAGTCCAACGTTACTAGACTAGAAGTAGGGTGTATGGACTACGCTTGAGTTCAAAGCGAGCCAGCGCAAAAATAAAAAATAAAAGTTTACAACATTGTCAAACACCGTTTTTAATGCGCTGAAAAACTCCCAATTGATTGTCAACTCTTATGGATTTTTATTGTGTGTTTTGTTGCACATACATTTTAAAAAATTATTACTTTTTTATCTTTAATATTAATGTTTAAAATGTCCAACATTCTAATAATTTATTCAATGCGTCACCATATCAAAGTCTTTAGTGTTGTCAGTATAGAACACATAATAGATCTTCCTTCATGTCACTGTAGAACACATATAGATCTCCGTTCCCGCAGAAGTCGGATGTGTCGGCCTAACGGCGCAAGAACGCAGCTCTGCTGTAAACAGGCACAACGCACTCACATCCGAAAAAAAAACTCCGGATGAACGAAGAAGAAGAAGAAGAAGAAGATCTCCGTTCATGTCAATGTAGAACACATATAGATCTCCGTTCATGTCAATGTAGAACACATATAGATCTCCGTTCATGTCAGTGTAGAACATATAGATCTCCGTTCATGTCAGTTTAGAACACATATAGATCTCCGTTCATGTCAGTGTAGAACACATATAGATCTCCGTTCATGTCAGTGTAGAACATATAGATCTCCGTTCATGTCAGTTTAGAACACATATAGATCTCCGTTCATGTCAGTGTAGAACACATATAGATCTCCGTTCATGTCAGTGTAGAACACATATAGATCTCCGTTCATGTCAGTGTAGAACACATATAGATCTCCGTTCATGTCAGTGTAGAACACATATAGATCTCCGTTTATGTCAGTGTAGAACACATATAGATCTCCGTTCATGTCAGTGTAGAACATATAGATCTCCGTTTATGTCAGTGTAGAACACATATAGATCTCCGTTCATGTCAGTGTAGAACACATATAGATCTCCGTTCATGTCAGTGTAGAACATATAGATCTCCGTTCATGTCAGTTTAGAACATATAGATCTCCGTTCATGTCAGTGTAGAACATATAGATCTCCGTTCATGTCAGTGTAGAACATATAGATCTCCGTTCATGTCGAGGGCTCTTTCTGTTAATGCTCTTAAAGTGTATGTAGCGTTGCTCGTGCCTTAAATCATGGACAAGATACGGGCCTGTTCTTTTGTATGGATGTGAAACTTGGACAATGTGCAGTCAAGCTGAAAAACATCTGATGGCTGCAGAAATGTGGTTTCTGAGGAAAATGCAAAGAATACCATGGACAGACAGAAAAGCCAATGACCAAGTACTACAGGAGACAAGTGAAAATCGTAAACTGATTAGAGAAATTAGACGCAGACAGTCAAAATTTTTTCGACATGTTGTGAGAAGAAGTAGATTGGAGAACTTAGTGACAACTGGCAAGGTCGAAGGGAACAGACCAAGATGAAGACCGAGAGGAAAATACCTGGATGACTTGGCCACGTGGCATGGACGAGACAGGAACACTGAGCTGATCCACGACACTGGTGATCGAGTGAAATGGCGAGTCATGACCGCCCACGCTTTCCGGTATGGCACATGAATGATTGATTGATTGAGTGCTGGGACCGTCACGCTCTTTACATCTGAATGCACGGAGGAAGGAGTGGCCTGTCTTTCCCTCTCTTAGCTTACGGCGAGCGCTTCGTCCGACAGCGTTAATGGCATTATCCGTCCAATCTACAAACGATTCCGCCAACGCGCCTGCGGTTTGTGCCTTTATCTTTTACAAACCAACACAGCTCGTCCACAACTACCTCTGAGATAAGTACCACGTATTATGTTTCATTCTGCGTTATGCCTTAGTGTCATCTCCATGGTTGGTACATTGTGGTGTTTTCTTGTTGTTGCTTTGTGTTTGCTGATGAAGTCTTGTCTCCGAAACGTTCTTTGCTTTTCGTAATTATATTTTGTAAAGCTGGCGTACGCTTCGTGTTTTTTCCAATTGTTTTTACTAACTTCACATTGCCAGTCGTAACTATTTCTCACTCCATATCATTAAAGAAGTAAGTTAGATAATAAAATAACTAAAAGCCAGATTTCCTCCTATGCCAAATGTTATTTCTAAAAATCGCTTTCTGTAAAATCGGCTAGATGTGGCCAAAATGTGGCTAAATTGGCAACTTTGGTACCAAGAGGATGACCGCAACATGTGAGAGCCGTCGGCGTAAACAATAGGCAATAACATTCCGATCGGCTCGCGCCAGGTCGGCCAGACTGCAGTCTGGCGTGCCGCTACTATACACCCCCTCCCGCGACCACTAGCGGACGGGCCAGACATTTAAGTGCAGAAGTGTGTGTGGTCTTGTGGGTTTTTTCTTTAGTATTTTCGCTTGCGGCGACCGCTACTCTGGGAGATGGGGGAAATGAACCAGAACAATATCTTCATTACAAATAGGGCACGTAAACACCGAGAAGGGAAGGGAGAGACAGACAGAGACAGTGTATGGGCGGCATGAAAGCGAAAGGTCGGGGCCATAAATTCTGATCTAGGTTTCGCGTCCAGTAAACAAGTTTACAAAGATGGCGTGGCAGTTTACAAGACATATTTTAGTACAACTCGCGAAACGCTTAAAAGTCATAATACTTTATTCTTCATTGTCGGTTGGTATTTATGCAGCCATGTTGAATGATTTAAAAACAAAATAGTTTATTGTAAATGTTTGGTAGCACGGTTGTCTGGGTTTAATCCAGTTTCTTTTTTAACCGGCGTGGCTCTGGGATCAAGACAGCCTGACAAATTGAGTACTGGGTACGTTTCTGGAATTCTCTGGAAAAAAAGGGGTTTTGTTACGCCATTATTAGGAATGGGAGCCGCGGTTGCGTGACGGCTAGACTCGCCTGCCGGCACGGTGGTCATGAGTTTGATCCGCGTCGGAGAGGATACGAATTTCGACTATAAAGGGAAAAAAAAGTCGCTGAAAAGTGCACGGGGTTGTTATCCCATATGGCTCAGTCTCTTTCACAGTGCGGAAGGCATCGCACAAAGCATGAACTCCGTAGCTCCAGCGACGCCCCTCAGGATTCTCCGAAAAAATGAACTTCGTGAACCGAAGGATGCGGCCCGGAATCGAACCAACAACCTTCGGAGCCCGAGTCAGACGGCTTGACCACTTCGCCATGGAGCCCCCGGACTATAAAGATATTAAACTATAGGGTGGGTTTCCTATAGTTTCAAGTCCTCTCTGATCGGGCACCTTGCCGTCTTGACAGATGATAGTTTGATTTGATTTGATTTGATTTGATTTAACTTTATTTTAAAAGGGTAACACATTGGGCACACAGGCCCGTCTTACATTCGACCCTTCCAATCACTCATCTTTCATTCATCAGTAGTCTTTGAGTTTGTAAAATTGCGTTATACCTCTCAATAACACAACACCTGGGTTGAGTTTAGAGACCATGTGTTGCCCTCGCAGCATGATCCCTCTCTCGGCCGATCTAGAGGAAAGGTTACACCTATACGTCTGGAACAAGACAAGCTGCAGAAGCTGCCGGATTAACAAAGCAATACTCTAACTGTCCGCCTATCGGCACTTCCAAAACAGACCAGTTGCCGACCAAGGCTTAGGGTCTGGTCTGGTCTGTCCTGCCATGACATTTAGAATTTAGGTTGCAATTCCTCGCACTAGGATGAGGCTTGTACCCTCCCAATTGCACTCCTCCGTCCGAAACCGTTGGCACAATGTGGGGTGTCGGGTTTGGTGAGCCCGCCCAACATTCGACGCTAAAAGAAAGCAGGTAGTACCGTCTATTGTCATAATGTAGCTCAGTCATATCTGACTCAGACCTGACACCAAGTTTGAAGTGTTGGCTGAACAATGGTAAAGTCGGTCTATATTTGCGGTCTCCAGCTACCGAGAGCAGCAAAGTGGACACGAGGGTTACTGTTTTTGTTTTTCTTTGCTCTAGTCCGCGAAGGTCATTAAAACGGGATTTTTAAAAGTTAAGAGGATAGACTTAATTGCACCGGGTTTTGTCCCATATGGCCCTGTCGCTGTCCTCAGAGGGTCCAGAATTCCGTAGCTCCAGCGACGACCTCTAGGAGTCTCCGAGAAAATTGCGGTCGTGAATCGAACGTTTCGAAATGGGGCACACAATCATCGAAGCGCGAGGCAGGCGGCTTAAGCATTTCACCTCCGTGACTCCCTATTATTTTTTAGTCGATGTATGGGAGAATATAGTATCCTGGGGTTATTTATATGGTTAACTAGACATTGAGTGCAGAGAATGGGCACAGAGTTTGAGGTGCAACCACTGATCCAGAGTAAACACATCAAGGTGACATATGGCTCTGTACCGATGGGTCAGTGATGAGAAACAGACGTAGTGGTTGGGGTTTCATCGCGAAGGCTAATGGACGATGCTTGAAAAAGGAGAATCTGGCATTTGAGACTACGATCTCCAGCATGAGAATGGAAGTGGATGGAGTAACAGCGGCATTCTTTTTGTTAGAGGAGACCACTACAACACACACTGCATTCATTACGGACTCGAGTGTGGGGTGTGGATTTTAATCTAAGAGAATATTTTGTTAAAAGTGTCTAGGGGATTTAATGATTCTCTGGTCACTTCAAGAATGCCAGATGATCAGGGATATTTACCACAAACACCAGGAGAAAACACTTCAATCCTTGAAACAATGGCATCTGTGTGTAGCTTTCCCTTCCCACATCATCACCTTCTAAAGCTTAAATATAGTGCTAGAGGACATTGATTGGTCACAACATATAAACAACCACCGGTGAACACCACATTTACTTTATGTACACATCAACAAATTTTGGACAAACAGTTCAAGTATTAAATCAAGATCTAAAGTAACATACATGAAAGTGTAATAGTCTCATTTGATTTCATGAACAGGCATGGGAATGATTTGCATTATCAAAACACATTTACCCCCTTTAAGCCAAGAAAAAAACAAAACAATGTTATTACAAACAACACAACAACCACAATTTGGTTCCTCTAACTTGACTTATTTTACCTAGATAAAAGCACAACATTGGTCTAAGTGCAGAAACCCCAAATATATACAATATTTGTTTCTGACACCATGTACCATTCTCACGTTTAAAATTAATGAAATGGTGTCAAAATACTCAGCTTTCCCATAACCACCATTTGGTCATACCTCATTACCAAATAAAACAATATTTACCTTATAAATCCATGGCATAGAAAAAAACACATATAAAAAGCAGTTTGTACTAATAATTAAACCAATTAATTGTAGTATTCCTTTAGGCATTGCTGGTAGGTATTATTCTCCAGTGCGAAGCAGTTAATGTCCATAATTATCCGGGACAGAAATAAAATACTCACAGTCATGTTCTAATGTCCACTGAAGTTGGCTGCTGAATAATTATAATCCATATTAGGAAATACATTAACCATCTATCCCGTCCATTGGGGCTGAATTCACGAATCTTCTGTTGCTAATAGCTCGGTGCCAGTGTGAAATTGAGGCCTCAGGTTGGTCATACTTCACGAGTTCCACTTAATCTCTGCATAAGGTAATTCCGTTTATCATCAGGTCTGATGAAGAGTCGACGTCCATTCAGCTTCTAGGCTTATAATATCCGAATCTCAATTATGTTAACAAAGATTTTTCACCCGCCTAGTCACCAGTCTATACCCTATTCCACAGTTGTTGGCATTTAGGCTGACATGGAACCAGCAAAGATTTCTGATTCAGTAGTTTCCTTTCAGTGTAGACATACAAGGCTGCTTGTTATTCATTTGGTTCATCTGGAGATATTTCCAGGATTCTGCCTGCAACACTGTGACATAACGTCCCAGTTTACTCTAGCTTGCAGACGATTATAAATACCTTTTCTTGGAAAAGAAAATTCCACGTGTGGGTGACTGGCGGTTGCCTTATATGGTAACGACTGCCAGAGTGAGAACGAGGCGGAATTTGGTGCTGGGGCTCCAAATAGAATACGTTAGGAAAACTCCCGGGCTGGACCGGACTTCACTTGAGTCTTGGCCAGCCACCGAGAAAGATGTGAGTTATTCAGGGAGAGGGTGTAGGCCCATTGTGGGCCCATTTTGCCTCTATGTTGCATTGGTGAGCATACACATGTTTTTTTGAATGATAAGATTTGTGTTAGATATTTAATACAATCTTTGTTTGATATGAGAAGTAATACTACATGTCATGTATGTATTTTGGCGGAGTTTGCTACGGCACCGTTACTTCTGTAAGAAAGACAGCCTGAGTTTCGAACGTCTATACCACTGTCCTATATTCCTATGCTTATAATTCTTATCATGCTATGATTGCTGATTCATCTTCTTTTGAAGACTTTGATGTCTCTGTAAATTCTGTATAGTTTCTGCAGAGTTCAATCTATCTTCACTTTTGGTTCAATCTCATCTAGGGAAGAGCCTATCTTTACCGGACTCTTGGTAAAGTATTCAGGTGTTACATAATGCCTTTGTTAAAGATTCAGAACCTTGTACGCATATATATTGTGTGTGTGAATCTTTACTTTATCTGTGTGCAGAATATGCCGGGGACGGAACGTAAATTTTGTGTGTATGACAGCCTGGGGACACAGTTAGATAAGACACCCCATTGCTTTTGTCGGACTTGGTGGATCCTGTATGTCAGTTGGCTCAATCATAGTTATGAGAACGGTTCACATACCTAAATACTCATTTTTACCTGCCGTAAATCGTGCAGTGTGCTTGCCAAAATAACAAGACATTGGAGCCAATATTTACAAAACCCCGACCTTAGTCACACCCCGGTCATGTTCTATAACAGATTGTTGTACTCCCATAGAGAGGAGTGTTTTTATGTGTGAGAATATATCTACATTTGGTATCTGTGATGTCCTGTTCGTTGTATAGGTAGAAGCGTGAGGTTGGTAGAGTTGTTAAAATTATCGCCCCACCTTCCCGCCAAATAGACCAATACGTTACAGACCCACAGGTGGTAACCCACATCATCCTATGAGGATTGTCCTCTGAATATATGTCCAGTTGTTGTCTCTGTGAGTCTTATGAACCTGCATAATGAGCTAGTATATTCATAGCTTGTCATTTTTGATTTGCAGACATTTGAGGCGGGCGTGGGACATCTTGGATGAGTCTAAGTATGGACAACTTTGGCTGTAAACGTTTGGCAGATACGTTTTGACTAGAAGTCTTTTAAGAGGATGGACTGTCTAAGCCAGGAGTCACTCAGTACTTTTAGCCAGCGGCATTCTTTCCTAGAACCAGAGGCAGGGGGAAGTAATCCCGTGTTTTTCTTCTAGCAACAGTGAGAAACTCCAGACGGAGTTATCTCCTTTTTTGGGTTTGGCAACTCTGGTGACATCAATTTAGCCAAGTGCTATTGAAAAGCTTCTAATACTCATCACTGGCGTCTGACGAGAGATGACACTAATATTCTTCCTGTAGTATCAGGGAAGGTTATAGTCTGCAACAGCTTACGGACTGGATGTTACTCTCGATGTGAAGCAGTCATATGCAATGGAGTGAACCATGAAACCAGTACGGATCCTCTCGTTTGGTTCAATGTCCCCTTGAGACATTGTGGATGCATCTTTTCCTTTGGACGAAGCATGTTACCCAGATAAATCTGCAGGAGGCCGCCTAAATATGTTCAGCCAACTATGACACCAGCTTATAGAGAGTTCTTCGTTCGCTGGAGACCCCAGCGACTTTGTTGAGAGTCTGTGCTTTATCCGTTCCAGAATGTTGGACACGACTACCAGTGGGGGTGAGCCCCTCTTTCTTTTTAAATGCAGACATATTTTCCTCTCAAGACCAATGCCAGATCGAGTAGTCCAGACTTCAAGTCACACCATCATCATTTTTATCGAAGGGACAATTGCGGACAGTTCCTTTTGTTGGTCAATTATGACTGTATTTTATCAACGTCAATGAGCCGTATCCCCATTACAGTGTTCAGTATCCAGAGAACCTTGTTTTTTTCTCAGTGGCACATTGTGGTGTTTGGTCAAGTTAGGATGGGAGGAGCCCATCTATTTCAGCGGTAGAATCAGAAGAGGAGTTAGGTATAACTGTGGGAGAGTCGTCATAAGACTGTTGCTTGTGGAGAATAAGACAGTGTAGAGAGGCCCTGTGTGGAGTGAATCTACATTCTCCTGATTTAGAAGATTGGTGTCTTCAAGAACTTAGTTACAACAATGATACAATCAACAGTCAGATCCCTGATCTATGATTGGTTTTTAGGTGCAGGGAAGAGAAGAGGAGGAGGAGAGTTGTTAGAGTAGAAGTTCATACATTATTTGAGAATGTATTTTTCTGTTTGATGTTTGATAGATTGTAGTGGAGACAGAGTCTTGTACTTCCATGGTATGAGATTCTGGCAATAAAATATATATGTTCGTCAGGAGAGTTTTCATTGTCTAGTGACCAGTGTTACACTGTTTGTTATTGTTGTAATATAATAAAAACGTCCCTACCCTTTCCTAAGCATTGACTCCCTTAAAAATAAACAACCCCTTACAATTACTGTTTAAGTAACTTATTTAAAGTAGGAGAAAATAAAACAGCGCTAGACTGACAGTGGCGCAGCTAAATTTAATTTGGCTTATTTTCTCTCCCGTACCTGGCTAATCCTGGCGAGGGGGAAAACAAAGACTGAAGCGGCCATTTCTAGTCAAGAGAACACACAAGAAAGTCGACCTTTCCCTTCGGGGAGAAGGTATTTTGCCTTAGAAATATATCAGTCTCTGCAACTATTGGTACGTTATATCTATATTATTAAAATGTATTCATGTATTTTTATAAAGTACATATACCAGTGTGTTAATTAAGAATGAATTAGAATGATAATTCAACAGTTCTTGTAAGCTAGAGTCTGATTTTATTTTTACCAATGAAGCACATGTTCTGCCACGCTGTAATTTTTCCTATGTTTTACAATTTCTAATCCTTATGTTAATATCTTTTATAGGCATTATGAACTTATATCTAACTAGTAGTGTTTATAATCTACGAATATTATGTGTACTGTAGTACACATAAAGTATCAACTCTCACGTCTGAAACACATTCTAGAGATTTTCTCAATGTAGGAGCAGACCCCTGATTCATACTTCATAGTAAAGAACTAGTGTCTGTCAATTTCATATTCCTATGTTAAAACTTCTAGGCACTGTGAACAATATCTCACTATTTATGCTTAGAAATCTGCAAATAATCTATGTACTATAGAAAGGTGTTTTATCCATGCGGGGACATATAAATGATTACGCGTATTCCTGACTCTTAGTCAGGGGATAAAATACTTCGCCACATCATAATCTGTAACTTGGAACTATAGTGTTAAATTTTAGTACCATCCTTTTGTTAACAGATTAGTAACCACTCCATATGAGGGTGAACATATAATCATTTCATAAAATAGTGTTAGGGACATGCCATGTTTGAATATAATTTCATGAACAATTAAAGTAAACGCGTGATGTAAATGCATGTTCGAATAGGATTCAATCCCCATCGCCTCACTGTAGTAGGAACAGAAGCGAAGATTGATGTGAATAAATTGCTTGAATAATAGCAGTCCTTGACAAAATATATCACAGCGACTACTATCCTCATCTGCTGCACGCAGTGGGGGAAAACAATGTATGTTTTAGTTATGGATTAACCCCTGAGAAAATCCAAAAACAAAGGCTCCCTGCATCAGCATTATGATTAATTATTATGTAGGATTATCATGTACTTGATATTAGAAAAATGGACATGTATGATTTTTTTTTCTGGTATGAGAATTTTCTCTGTTCTGATTGTTACTTTTTCCTGTGGGAATATACATTTTAATGTTGCACCTTGGGATTAGAGGATGTTGATGTAAGAGTTCATGGGTACGTAAGTACTTAAGAAGCCAATGTTGAATAGTCTTGACCTAATGATGATGATTATAGTGCCGAAAGGAAGACGCGGCATTAGAAACCACAGAGTTTCTGTATAGGCTATTCTCTTCAAGTAATGAGAGAGACAATATCAACATATTGGATGGACAGAATGACTTCACTCATCTAATAGTCCCAGTAACAACAGAACATAAAATAAAGTGAGAAAATACCTTACTCACTATTAAGAGTCAGAATGGGTCTACTCAGCAATGAGGGACAGTGGAACGTGGATACCCACTCCTTTCCCCTTCTCCCTTTGTTGTTTTGTATTTTTTGTTTGTAATTGTCTTGTGAAAGTTAACACATCACAGTAGGTTAATGCTCGTGTTGTATTCTTTGTCATCCCTTTTCTATAGAAGAGAAGCAGGTGGTGGTTGAATGTGGTGGGACTATATCACTAAATCTGGATCCTGGGTCAACAGCCAGAAAGTGAATGTCCTAACCATAGTCTGCATCTAGAAATACCCATGGACTGCTTCGCTCAATAGCTCCATAGCGAGCAACAGATAAATTAGAAGACAACCGACTGGGTGAGTGATTAAGTCCTATTTTAGTAGGAATATCCAGGATGGACTTCAAGATCTAATAATCTACAAAGATGAAGATCAACAGAGTAACTGACAACAGTGTATCGTCTGCTTTACGTCTGAGAAGTATCACCTATAAGCCTTATCACTCAGCAAAATCAGTGAAACTATGGGACAATCCTACAAGTTACTAAAACTAGCAACAGTGAAAGCCCTTCAACTGTCGGTTGGGTTACCAAGTTAATATCCAACAATGGATAAGTCTTCGAAAGAATGTCTCACAGCTGCAACAGTCAAACATGGAATTCAGCTATTCAACACTAAGTTCTGGCTCAACCAAATGGGGAGAAGACACTGAACCACATAAGCCAATACAACCAAGGTACAAACTGAATATCATCTGAAACATAACTACGAAACCAGATTACCTCAAGGTTCTAAACCCTGAACACCATCAGATAAAAGACCATATGAAAGCAGCTAAATGTCTCTATATCTGCAACAAGAGGAATCATCCAATTGTTTGCAAACCTGTTACTGTGCTGGATTTATTCATCTGTGGATATATGTAGGTATAGATCAAGTGTGGCCCTAGTCACAGATACTACCATGAGATGCCTCTCAGTCAATTAAAGTTCTACACTGGACTAAATAACAACGACTAATTCCTTGCCGGTCCAATGTCAGCCTAAATGCCATGGGTTAGAGACTCGCGACTAGGTGGGTGAAACCTTAGTGTAAGCCAATTTGGTAGTCGGATATTATAAGCCGAGAAGCTGAATGGACGTCAACTTTTCATCAGACCTGATGATAAAGGGAATTACCTTCTGCAAAGCTTAAGTGGAACTCCTGAAGTATGACCAACCTGAGGCACCAAATTTCACAAAAAGGGCACCGAGCCTAAGGCAACAGAATATTCGTGATTCTAGCCCCAAACGGAGGGGATACATGGTGTGTGATTTTTCAATTCCTGGATTATGGAGTATAAAATAGTCACCAGCCAATTACCAGTGGATAAGTATTAGGAACATAACTGAGTGCATTAATTCGGTACCCAGATAATGGGAAAAGGATCTAATCGACAGCAAAGGTGAACCCTTAACCGCACACCAGGAGCAAATTGACTCTATTAATTAGTTTAATTAATAGTACAAAATGCTGTTTATATGTTGGTTTTTTTTTCTGAAGGTAACAGGTCAGTAGTTTTCTTCCAATGGTATATAGATGGTATAGTATTTTGACACCAACTCATTATTTTTAACAATGAGAGAATGGTAAAAGGTGTCAGAAACATGTTATGTTGGGTTCTATTTAATATCTTTATTTGCCTTAATTATGAGGGAAAATGAAAGTAGACCCAATTTGTGGTTGCTGTGTTGTTTGTAATAACATTGTTTTTTTTTTTTTTTTTTTTTTTTTTTTTTTTTTTTTTTTTTTTTTTTTTTGGGGGGGGGGGGGGGGGGCCACTGGGTACTATGTTGTAATACTGCACATCATTCCCATGCCTGTCTGAAAATGCATAGTGTTTATTACACATCTATATATGTAACTGCAGATCTTGAGTTAATACCTGAACTGTTTATCCAAAAGTGTTGTGTACATCAAGTAAATGTGGTGTCCAACAAGTGCTTGTTTATATGTTGTGAGCAATCAATATCCTTCTAGCACTATAGTTAATTTAAAGGGTGATGAAGTGGGAAGGGAAACCTACACACAGATGCCATTGTTTCAAGGATTGAACTCTTTTCTCCTGGGATTTGTGGTAAATAACCCTGATCACCCTACATTCTAACCAGTGACCAGAGAATCAATAAAAACCCCTAGACATTTTAACGAATTATTCTCAGGAATTAAAATCCACATCCCACAATTGTAGAGAACTGTGCAACTGTATGTTTATATGCAGAGAATTCAGTGGGAGGTCGAGCAACACACAGTCTCAGATATCTTATCCAAGAATAACAACTTGATAGAGATCTGTGGTTACGTGATCTATTCTCTGTTATATTCTTCAGGAAGGTAGTTATCTTGAAAAGTGGGTGGAGTCTATCCGACCATAACCCCATTCTTACATCAATAGAGCCAATAACTACTCTATATTCCTGGAGTCTTTTAGGAAAGAAACTGCCTTGATCAACTGCCTTATACGGTGAACCTGAGGACCCATCCTTTATTTCCCCTAGACAACCATTTCAGTCCATTTCATATGGTATTCTCATTCACTACTCCACAATTGGATGCATGTCGCGGGATTTTTTTCTTCTTTCTTTCAATATGATCGAGTTCAGATTCTTCCTAATAATTTTAAGGTTGCTTATGCTGACATGGAAAATTATATGTTACCTCACAGGTGGAACGGCGTTGATTTGATAGAATGGTGATGTGACGTCAAAGGATTAATGATGTTCACAGATGGTGTTTTGATGGTTACTAAGTGGAACTTTGATTATGTTGAGAGTTTTTATATCATCATCTGATCACATATGACCATTTATGTTTATTAATTAGTTGTCAATATTGCCATGTGATTTGTGCCAACATTTGTAGTCATAACAAATTGTTATTATTGTAATTTGTTGTAAACTCACCAGCAACAGAAAGGCACAAAACAATTTTTTATAGGACTTAGGCAACTAGTTAATTTCCCGAAAAGCTTCTTGTAAAAATTTAATACCCATATATTTGGTTAGGAAGCCATGGGGAAATATAAACAATAATCTTACCACCCCCCCCCCCCCCCATTAAATGTAGAAGCCAATATGTCCCCGTCATTATTGTTCCACATGTAGACAGAAAAGAAGACGTAATGTATTAATACAGACCGTAAACAGTCGGGAATTCCGATTTTTTTTCTTCATCCTTTTCGTCAGATTCTACATGTGAGAACCACCGGAGGGAGTAGGGGAATTACTGGGACATTCTTCGGGAAACCCCATGACCCTTATTCGCCACATCCGGTTTATAAATAGATCAGCCCAGTAATTAGTGGGCTGGTCGACCTCGAGTGTCAGTTCTGGCACGGTTTTTTTCCCAGCTGCATTATCTCAGAAGCGTTATACTACACACTATCGATAGACGTGCAGTTGAATATCGGAAACCTTTAACAAACGTCTCGTAAGCTTTTAGCAATAGAAGTTTCATCTACTTCCTATTTTGGGACCGTCAATTAAGCGTTAAGGTGTATTTATATATAGTCGCCTTTATCCCGAATTATGAGAAGTCGTACGTGATTTTAGGAGGGGATCCCACCTATTAACTCTCCAAACTACGAGGGGTAGGACACAGCCCTTCGGCGACGACATCTTTTCTTTTATCCTCATTTCAGGTAGACCAAGAAGGCGGTGGAGAGATAATATACATACAGACCTTCAAGCACTTGGAATCAACGACTGGCAAGAGAAGGTCCACCAGAGAGACGAATGGAGACAGATTGTATTTGCAGCAAAGAACCTCAATGGCTCGGAACGCTGAAGAAGAAGAAGAAGAAGAAGAAGAAGAAGAAGAAGAAGAAGAAGAAGAAGAAGAAGAAGAAGAAGAAGAAGAAGAAGAAGAAGAAGAAGATGGAACATGCAGGCCACTTTAGCTTCCCAGTAATGTTTCATGAACTGTCATATTCATCTTCATATATGTAAATAGATGAAAAGTTCGTGCGGACCCAGTCTCCACGTATGACAATTTGAAAGAGGCAGAGCTGAGCTCGCCCTTCTTTCTATTTAAGTACTGCTGGATTTAACCTTTACCTCCCATGTAGCACGGTAAAATGACAGAGGGAGCGCGTACCTCTTTACCCTAGCCAGCAGGACATCGTAAGGAAACAGTGCACATTATTATTATATATTCCTTACTATGAGGAGCGGCTGGCCGAGTGGATAGAACGCCGGACTCTCATTCAGGAGACTCTGGTTCGATCCCCGGTAAGGTGCGGGATTTTTTTCTGTCGGGGGCAAAAAGAAAATCCTAACATGCACAGTTCGTGGCGACTGCACTAGCCAGGCGGCCTTTATTCCTCAGGCTCAAAGACCCCTCTGCCATACACCGCAAGGTACTATATTGGCAGTAAATGACAGTTTTGACAGTATTCCTTACTATATTTACAAGAGTTCATTCCGGATAAGAAATATCTTGTTGTTCTACGAATAAGTGGACTTTTAGACATCAATGCTACGAGGCATGAGAAGTCTTTTAAATTATTCTATAGCATGACATTTTTAAACGTCACCTCGAGGGCCCAAATGCTGGAATAATTATTCTTCAATTGGAATCATCTACTGATAGCCAATTAATTAGAATCTAGGTCGGAGTGGAAGTTAGTGAAAGGTTGACCTAGTTTCAGTTCGCCCAACACGGCATTCGCAGTACTATCCGGCAGGAAAAGTATCTACACCGATAAGCTAGTTACAACAATTTGGAGAAGGCAAGGTGAAACTGAAACTAGAACCAGTTTTGGTCATCTGCATTGACCGCTTTTCAGGAAAGCCCGCGGGAGACACGTAAGGGATAATTATACGCGGAATTCCAGAAGGGAAGTCCCCTTCGCTTAACCGGAAAGAGTTTAGGACAATGTTGGTAAACATTGACTCATCAACAGCTGATGCATTTGATTTCTATTGATGACAGAGAATTCGTGGATGTTGAGTTGAAAATACGTCGATCGGACGGCCGAGTTTAAACTATACCAAACGGATTAGATTTAACCTCGTAATCGACAATAGACATCGGTGTTGGAGGGGAAAGAGGATGTTGCCCTTTCCAAATTGGTCACAAACAGAGCAATAATTACCTTGGTAAACCACGGAACTAATTCTTGTTGCACACCGCCAGAATTAATTGAGTCATAGACTTGGTTCTATTTTTAAACTCCTCTAGGAGGAGCAGCTTTTTAGATTCTTGGTGGTAGGCAAAATAGGAAATATACTAGCACGAGGTGCTAGTCAACATTTTATCGGTTCCGTATGCCGACGTGACTGAGTTTAGTGGAAGGGATACAACATTGCTCTGATATAGAATCGGCATCCGGAAGGTGGGAATTTACGGATAAGATTTCTATTTTTTTGATGTTGTGAGGACAGAGGAGGACCAATGGAGTCGTTCCTTTTTCGTTCACACACGTCTTTAGAGGTGGAGTAAAACCTCTATTTTATTACTGAGTTCGCCAATATACCTTCAGAATATGAATGCAGGCGGCTCAGAAGAAGGAAGATTCGTGATTTATAGCAGCGGAATTTGTGAGCTAGGAGGAGTAGTATAGACAAATCAGGCGGACGTAGGATCAGAAAGTAGATGGTTTATGAGAGGCACCAGGGAGTAGGAAAGTGGTTACCACATGGAGTCTGAAAGCTGTTGTAACTGGTATTCCTTGTTGACTCAACAAGCTAAATTGGGGGACTTTTGTGACATAACGTCCCAGTTTACTCCAGCTTGCAGACGATTATAAATACCTTTTCTTGGAAAAGAGAATTCCACGTGTGGGTGACTGGCGGTTGCCTTATATGGTAACGACTTCCAGAGTGAGAACGAGGCGGAATTTGGTGCTGGGGCTCCAAATAGAATACGTTAGGAAAACTCCCGGGCTGGACCGGACTTTACTTGAGTCTTGGCCAGCCACCGAGAAAGATGTGAGTTATTCAGGGAGAGGGTGTAGGCCCAATGTGGGCCCAATTTGCCTCTATGTTGCATTGGTGAGCATACACATGGTTTTTTGAATGATAAGATTTGTGTTAGATATTTAATACAATCTTTGTTTGATATGAGAAGTAATACTACATGTCATGTATGTATTTTGGCGGAGTTTGCTACGGCACCGTTGCTTCTGTAAGAAAGACAGCCTGAGTTTCGAACGTCTATACCACTGTCCTATATTCATATGCTTATAATTCTTATCATGCTATGATTACTGATTCATCTTCTTTTGAAGACTTTGATGTCTCTGTAAATTCTGTATAGTTTCTGCAGAGTTCAATCTATCTTCACTTTTGGTTCAATCTCATCTAGGGAAGAGCCTATCTTTACCGGACTCTTGGTAAAGTATTCAGGTGTTACATAATGCCTTTGTTAAAGATTCAGAACCTGTACGCATATATATTGTGTGTGTGAATCTTTACTTTATCTGTGTGCAGAATCTGCCGGGGACGGAATGTAAATTTTGTGTGTATGACAGCCTGGGGACACAGTTAGATAAGACACCCCATTGCTTTTGTCAGACTTGGTGGATCCTGTATGTCAGTTGGCAATCATAGTTATGAGAACGGTTCACATACCTAAATACTCATTTTTACCTGCCGTAAATCGTACAGGGTGCTTGCCAAAATAACAAGACATTGGAGCCAATATTTACAAAACCCCGACCTTAGTCACACCCGGTCATGTTCTATAACAGATTGTTGTACTCCCATAGAGAAGAGTGTTTTTATGTGTGAGAATATACCTACATTTGGTATCTGTGATGTCCTGTTCGTTGTATAGGTAGAAGCGTGAGGTTGGTAGAGTGTTCAGATTACCGCCCCACCTTCCCGCCAAATAGACCAATACGTTACAGGCCCACAGGTGATAACCCACATCATCCTATGAGGATTGTCCTCTGAATATATGTCCAGTTGTTGTCTCTGTGAGTCTTATGAACCTGCATAATGAGCTAGTATATTCAAAGCTTGTCATTTTTGATTTGCAGACATTTGAGGCGGGCGTGGGACATCTTGGATGAGTCGGATCATGGACAACTTTGGCTGTAAACGTTTGGCAGATACGTTTTGACTAGAAGTCTTTTAAGAGGATGGACTGTCTAAGCCAGGAGTCACTCAGTACTTTTAGCCAGCGGCATTCTTTCCTAGAAAACCAGAGGCGGGGGACGTAATCCCGTGTTTTTCTTCTAGCAACAGTGAGAAACTCCAGGTGGAGTTATCTCCTTTTTTGGGTTTGGCAACTCTGGTGACATCAATTTAGCCAAGTGCTATTGAAAAGCTTCTAATACTCATCACTGGCGTCTGACGAGAGATGACACTAATATTCTTCTTGTAGTATCAGGGAAGTTATAGTCTGCAACAGCTTACGGACTGGAGGTTACTCTCGAGGTGAAGCAGTCATACGCAATGGAGTGAACCATGAAACCAGTACGGATCCTCTCGTTTGGTTCAATGTCCCCTTTAGACATTGTGGATGCATCTTTTCCTTTGGACGAAGCATGTTACCCAGATAAATCTGCAGGAGGCCGCCTAAATATGTTCAGCTAACTATGACCCCAGCTTATAGAGAGTTCTTCGTTCGCTGGAGACCCCAGAGACTTTGTTGAGAGTCTGTGCTTTATCCGTTCCAGAATGTTGGACACGACTACCAGTGGGGAGTGAGCCCCTCTTTCTTTTTAAATGCAGACATATTTTCCTCTCAAGACCAATGCCAGATCGATTAGTCCAGACTTCAAGTCACACCATCATCATTTTTATCGAAGGGACAATTGCGGACAGTTCCTTTTGTTGGTCAATTATGACTGTATTTTATCAACGTCAATGAGCCGTATCCCCATTACAGTGTTCAGCATACAGAGAACCTTGTTTTTTCTCAGTGGCACATTGTGGTGTTTGGTCAAGTTAGGATGGGAGGAGCCTATCTATTCACTACCTCACAAACACATAACCATGGTTGCAAGCAATCAGATGCTTCCTTTGGTTGAAGGCGTAAAGGCATTTACTCCGCTAGCTGCTTTCATATGGTCTTTTTGATGGTGTTCAGGTTTTGGATCCTTGAGGTAATCTGGTGTAGTTATGTTTCAGAGGATCGTAAGTTGGTACCTTGGTTGTATTGGCTTATGTTATTTCAGTGTCTTCTCCCATTTGTGTGAGTTGGTGTTAGTATTCTAGAACTTGGTTTTGAGTGTCTGGAACCTTATGTTTGACTCTTGCTACTGTGAGACGTTCTTTCGAAGACTTATCCATTGTTGGATATTAACTTGGTAATCCAACCAACAGTTGAAGGTTATTCACTGTTGTTAGTTTTATTAAACTTGTAGTAGGATTGTCCCATAGTTTCACTGATTTTGTTGAATGATGAGGCTATAGGTGGTACTTCTCAGAAGTAAAGCAGACGATACATTGTTGTCAGTTACTCTGTTGATCTTCATCTTTGTAGATTTTTAGATCGCTGAAGTCCATCCTGGATTTTCCTGCTGAAATAGGACTTCCCCAATCACGCAGTCAGTTGTCTTCGAATTTGTCTGTTGCTGGCTGTGGCAGCTAATGAGTGCAGCAGTCAACATTGGGGTATTGGTCCAGTCTAGGTTTAGGACATGTTGCCATTTTCACTCTCTCCTGGCTGTTTACCCAGTTTCCAGTTGATAGTGATGCAATGCTGTCCCACCAAATCCACCACTCGCTATAGAAAGGGATGACAAGAATACAACACGAGCATTAACCTACTGTGATGTGTTAACTTTCACAACACAATTACAAACAAAAAAGGGGAAGGAGATAGGAGTGGGTTTCCAAGTTCCCTGTCCCTCGTCGCTTGTTGTAGAGCTTTCCTAGCTCTGATAGTGAGTGAGGTATCTTTTCACTCTATATTTTGTTCTGTTGTTACTGAGACTATTAGATGAGTGAAGCTATTCTTTTCATCCAAACATGTAGATATTTTATCTCTCATTCTTGAAGAGAATAACCCATACATAACCTGTGTTTTCTTTCCTTCACTATAATCAGCATTAGGCCAAGGCTAGTCAACATTGACTTCTGGTATACTGACATACTCAAGGATTCTTACATCAAGATCCTCCTGTCCTCTGGGGTAACATTAAAATGTATATTCCCACAGTAAAGAGTAACAATCAGGGCAGAGAAAGATTCTCATAACACAGAAAACATACATATTCATTTCTCTGATATCAAGTACATGATAATCATACATAATAATTAATCATAATGATGATGCAAGGAGCCTATGTTTTTGGATTACCTCAGGGGTTAATCCATACTAAAACATACATTGTTTTCCCCCACTGCTTACAGCAGTATAAGGATAGTGAACGCTGTGATATATTTTGCCAAGTGCTGCTCTTATTCTCTTCTTTTTTTAAAATTCTTATTGGTCTCTGTGGCTAAGGGCTTGCGAACGCGCTTTGTGAACCCGTATACCCGGGTTCGAAACACAGCGGTGCTGGTTTTTTCGAAAAAGGTATAGGGGCCGGTCGTTCAGAAAGCAATGGCAAACTACTGAACGTAACACTTGCCTAGTACATCAACAGCAGCTGAAAATGCTGGTGTTGACTGCAACGTCCCGTAAGGGATACGCAACAAAATGGAATGGGCTCTTCGGAGTGTATTTATCAGAATAACTTATGCCGCATGGTCCAGTCTTCTAAATATTGCAAGCAATTTATTAACATCAATCTTCGCTTCTGTTCCTGCCACAGTGAGGTGATGCGGCTTGAAGGCACATCCTATCCGAACATTCATTTATTTCCTGCGTTTGCTTTCTTTGTTCTTGAATTTATATTCTTAAACATGGCAATTCCCTGGCACTATTTTATTAAATAATTACATATCCATCACTCATATTGAGTGGTTACTAATCTGTTAACAAAAACATTGTACTAGATTTAGCACGATAGTTTCAAGTTACAGATTTAGGAATTAGGAAAACCATTTCTCCAACATAAATGTACATTTATAAGATGTGTGCCCAGTATTCTGTTTCCACATCGAGGAAAGTTCCTTTGAAAATGTTCTTTAGAGTTGCATACTCCATAGTACATAGATTATTTGCAGATTTCTAAGCATAGATAGTGAGATATAGTTCACAATGCATGGAAGGTTTTATTCATAGGAATATGAAATTGACAGACACGAGTGAAGTATGAATCAGGAGTCTGCTCCCAAATTGAGAAGAGTTTCTGAATGTGTTTCTGACATGAGTTTCATACTCTACAGTACACATAATATTTATAGGTTATAAGTACTACTAGTTAGATATAAATAAGTTCATAATGCCTATAAAAGGTTTTAACATAGGGATTTGAAATTGTAAAACACAGGAAAAATTACAGCGTGGCCCACACGCTGATGATATTCCCTCCTGCCCAGGTCTTTGGTGGCGTGGATAAGTTGTGTTGATGATATTCCCTACTGCCCAGGTCCTGGGTGTTATGGATAAATTATGTTGATATTCCCTACTGCCCAGGTCCTGGGTGTTATGGATAAATTATGTTGATATTCCCTACTGCCCAGGTCCATGGTGTTGTAGATAAGTTATGTTGATGATATTCCCTCCTGCCCAGGTCTTTGTCGGCGTGGATAAGTTATGTTGATGATATTCCCTCCTGCCCAGGTCTTTGGTGGCGTGGATAAGTTATGTTGATGATATTCCCTCCTGCCCAGGTCTTTGGTGGCGTGGATAAGTTATGTTGATGATATTCCCTACTGCCCAGGTTTTTGGCGGCGTGGATAAGTTATGTTGATGATATTCCCTCCTGCCCAGGTCTTTGGCGGCGTGGATAAGTTATGTTGATGATATTCCCTACTGCCCAGGTCCTGGGTGTTATGGATAAATTATGTTGATATTCCCTACTGCCCAGGTCCATGGTGTTGTAGATAAGTTATGTTGATGATATTCCCTACTGCCCAGGTCCTGGGTGTTATGGATAAGTTATGTTGATGATATTCCCTACTGCCCAGGTCCATGGTGTTGTGGATAAGTTATGTTGATGATATTCCCTACTGCCCAGGTCCATGGTGTTGTGAATAAGTTATGTTGATGATATTTCACACTGCCCAGGTCCATGGTGTTGTGGATAAGTTATGTTGATGATATTCCCCACTGCCCTTGACTTGGGGAAGTAAATTACAAGTACCTCTGAAGCCGGAGTTGGTTCGCCAGAAGGTGAGGGACACTTTTAATAGGGAAAGCTAATCCACACGCAAAATTCAGTCCATCACTACTATAAATAGTGTATATGGACTACGCTTTTCAAAGCGAGAGAGCGAAAAAAAAAAAATTATATGACGAATGAATATTGTCGCCTTCTTCAGTTATCAGTTCCGGGGCATCTTCATTGTATCTTGTCCATAGGTGCTCATATCCTCCCACCCCCAGCATAGGCATCATCGTCCGGTGGCTAATAGTGCCAGTTCTGTGTTGGTTGAGACGAAGCACCTCGTTTTCTCGATGTACCTCTCGCGTCTAGCCGTGCCGATTCTTACTCCCAAGTTTTTCATCCTGGACAGCGATGTGGATTCACTGACGTCAAAGTCCTCTGTTCTCGCCATATCTTTAAGGGCGTTAATAACATCGGCACGATCCATGGGCTGGCCATTTACAGGGGGTGCAGAGCCAGCCAGTTTATCAGCTCGTTCATTTCCCTCGACTCCCGCATGTCCCGGGACGAAGATGAAGGTGACTTTACGGACATCAGACTTCCGCAGCGACTCAGTCTACTGTCTACGTACAGATCCAGCTTCGATCTTCTGAATCATGCTCATTGAATCACTTAGTACACACACGTTGGTATAATGCTGTGATTCCAGCCATATGAAAGCCTGTGTAACTGCAATCACCTCCATCGTCATGCTGCTCGTGGTCATAGAGTGGGCACCACTGGATTCTTGAACGGTTCGGCCCGCTAAACGGGCTGTAAATTCCCACGCACTTCTCTGCTGCTTTACAACAGATCCATCTGTATAGATGAGCACTTCGGGGCTATCTGAGTGTTCATAGACGAGCGCGTTGACCTCTTCATTGACAGCGGCAGGGTTCTGCTCTCTGCACCGTCTGTCGAGTGTGATAATGCAGGAGAAAGTGCACTTAAAAGCTGGAGGCACCGGCACCCATTCCTTGCCGGGGTTGATACCGGTAAGACTGCAGACCTGTCTGACGACATCTTCCGCCCGACCAATCCATGAATTGCCCCTCTTTAGCCTGTCACCCTTTTCTCTGAATATAGCATCATGCAGAGGGTGCTGCTCATCTGCACTTATTTTTAAGTATGCACGAGCTCTCCAGATCTTGATCCTGTGTTCCATTGTCGGGAAGTCAAGGAGGTATCTCATTGCTGCGCAGCTGGTGTCTCTCGTACAGCCCAAAATGATGCGCATGGCTTAGTTTTGTACCTTTTCAAGTCTTCCAATCTGTGTAGGGCTGACAGTGAGGATGGCCAGGGCATACTCGATGCATGAAAGCACCAGTCCTTGTAACAGAATTATTAGCAGTCTTTTCTCGATTGTCGCCTTCTTATGGTTGTAAATAATGATCCATTTCCAAAAGCCTTTTCCTTATGCTCGTTAGTTGCTCTCAGTGGCGTACATATGGGGGGGGGGGGGGGTGCGGGGAGGTGCGACGGCCCCGGTCATCTAGCCGGGAGGGGGCCATCAAGTTAGGGAGAGTGGGCAGCACAGTGCAGTCGGAGGGGGAATGAATGAGGTAAAGAACAATTCAGGGGCATCCAATCAAGGGGTTGGCCCCGGACATCAAAGAACCTCTGCATGCCACTGGTTGCTCTGGTATTCCAAGTTATTCCCAACTTGTGGCTCAGAAACTTCATATACCTTTCCTCCGAGTTCTTCTTAACGTGTTCATTGACTTTCCGTATAAGCATGAACGCCTACGTCAGCAGGCATGACCCATGAATGATTTTGTAGGAATAATTATGTTTCGCAGTTAAATGGTTCATGGGAATGTTAATACGGTTAATAAATGCCTGAAGAAGTTGGGTATTTCGGCCGAAAGGTGCGAATATTGTAGCTCTGCTGTAAACAGACACAACGCAATTACGCCCAAAACAACATTCCGGACGAACGCAGAAGAAGAAGGAGAAGAATAAATGTTGTACATTTCCTGCAATATTTTATGAAACAAGTATACTAATACATTTAACATGGGGTGTACTGTGTATATGAGAGTAAAGTACAAGTCTTACGGCGTATTTGGCATGTTGTACTCGTATGATATTTATCGACCGATCTGCACTCGACGATTGATGTGGTCTGTACCAAACCGACCGCTTAAACTTTCCAGAATATTTCTTGGTACCAATTTTAGGCTAACCTGACCCGTTACCCCGGGTAAATGTTTTATTTTTAAAAACATCCATGTGCGCAGTGGAATTCAAACACATAACCACAGAATCGTTAGACACACACTCTAGTCACTGCGTCACCCACCCCTCCCACATCAGCAATAGACAATCGTAATCATTTGTTAAGGGCACGCCAAGTGAAAGTCTGGAGAAGGTTGTCGTAACCGGGAGATCTAGGGCATTCGTGACTGCGGGAGAAAATGGAAGTTGCACAGAAAAGATATCAAAGGTTGAACTTATCAGAAACACAGACAACTGACGTTTGTGAAAGAACATATATATGATGATGATGTGGGATGCCCGGCGAGGCACATATTGATGATGCTTTTGACTAGACCCGATTTCCCGACAGAAAACGCAGACCATAGACATATATATATATATAAAATCTGCAATAACAACAGTCAGACAGAATTAATACCGCCGCCGTTTTCCGTAACTATTGGGGAAATGGGAAACCATATATTAAAACCTGGATCGATCAGTGTGCGCTGGGCTGTCTGGCGATTGGCTAGAATTCGTGTCAGGCGAGTTATATTTATAGCTTCCTTCCCACCCTCCCCAGAACTGTTTGTTTGTTGGGGAAAATAACTGTGTCGGTATTTTTGTGTGTGTGCAGACGTTCAGTGACTAACGTCTGTCTGGGCAGTGAACTCCGCAAGAGCCGTAGTGCCCTCACGTTGGACGGTTTCATATAAACAGGTTCTTTTAAGGGGCGACAAGTACGCATCTTTGTGACCCTCCCTGGGGTAGCGAAGAATTGTTGTTTTCATTTGTACTTCTCACAGCTTTGTCTGTTCGCATGTGGGCGATGACTTTATAGTCCATCCCCGCCCCTCCCCCACCCATTTAAGTATTATTGTTGTTGTTTATGAATTAGTCTGAAAGACTGTATTTGTAACTCAAATGCACTGGCCTCTGTAACTTAGAAACGCATGATACGTTGGGCGTTCAGAAAGCGATGGCAACTTACTGAACGTACAATTAATTGCCTAGTAAATTACAAATAGCCAATAAATGATGGAGTTGATTGCAACGTTCTGTAAAGGACACGCAACTACCGTAACTTTCAGTTGATTACATGGGAGTTCAGGTCACCCGAGCCTCGTTCGACAAGGGCATGTACAACGGAATGAGATTTTCCTTCCAACTCGTTACTAAGGGACCCTTCCCGCGTGAACTGATGCAGCAATGTTTCATTGTGGTATTTCTTTCTTCTGGGAGATGACTACACTTTCCGTTTTCTTAACTTTAATTCTAAAACTTAAAGAACCAAGTGGGGAATCAGAGAATCCAGGACACCAGAAAGATGAATCATGTTGCCATCTTCACCAAAATAAACAAGTACAATATCTTCATACTCCCCACAGGCTGATTTGAAATACCACGTGTTCGATTACCTATAGATCAGTGGTTCCCAAGCTTTTCAAGCAGAGGGCCATATCTACTATTTTCGGTAGTTAAGCGGGCCACAACGTTATAAAATTATAAAAGTCGTGCAATATCATTCTTACCTTTCTTAACTTTCGTCAACAAAATTCTAAAACTTTAAATGCAGTCAGTGTCAGTACTACCTCGCGGTCATTTTTGGGTGTAAAATCAAAAGTTCATTTAACAATACATTTTTAATCGGTTTCGAAAATCGCTAGTAATGTAATTATTTTACAATTGTAACTGTTCTTCATAATCAGTTACTTAAGTTAAGATGCCAGTTTATCAATGTCTGGGCACAAATCAGTCGTGCCCAAAGTCATAAGCGCAGCTAGGTTACTGTCGGTGAGTCTGGAACGTAGCTTGTGTTTTAATAACAGCCATTGCGGAAAATGACTGCTCGCATCTTAAGTCGAACCAAACCGAGAAATGTATCTCTCGGCGAATGAACGCAAGTGTTCAAATTGTTCGACTGACAATAGTCGCCAGAATGAAATCGTATGATCAGCTGAACGTTACGAACTGAACAGGCGCATTCGATAATATCTGAAGATAGCAACCACGAGCAGAGTAAATTATCGCACGCTGACGCTGCCACTTACTAACCGCGGGCCGTGGTTTGGGAACCTCTGCTATAGATAGAAGGTATTAATAAATTAACCTTGAAATTGATAATAAAACGACAGCTAAACATTTGTCGCAACAGCGTCCAATATAGGCAGAACATTGACCATTATTTTGACCTATATCTGTCCAGACAACGTCTACGGAGATGTCAACAACATGTTGGGTAGTGACGTCCAAGATTGTACACAGAGGAAGAAGAAGAGGGGACGGGGGAAGAAGAGGAAGCCAAACAAGAAGTCACGTGAACATTAAATGCATGCCATTGTGACTGAACGGCAATTATGGAGGGATCACAGATCTTTGGTAATCGATTTGTGAAAAGCACGGTTTGTGGACGACGTGGCTGCGAGGTTTCAGTGGACTCCTTGGCGCAGAACTTAATAGGTTGCTTCCCAGCATCGGGTTAGGCGTTTTTATCAGAACCAGTGGCTTCTAACGATATCACATTCTCCTGATTTCTCTGGTAGTGAGACTGGATACCTAGCTTTCTTCGATAAAGGCGCAATGTTGGCCCCTTATGCGTTTTAAATCCTCGCTGCGGAAGCCTCCTTGGATGGCGGGGAATGCCCATGGTCTGCCCCTGCCTTCCCTTGAGGGCTGACCAGGATCTTTGGCTGTTCTATATGGACCAGCTGGGATGGGGGATAACACCACAACAGTGAGAGTCAAACGTCCTAAGAAACCCCCGGGAAGGTTAACCCGGTCAACAAATGCCCGCAGAAGTCGGATGTGTCGGCCTAACGGCGCAAGAACGCAGCTCTGCTGTAAACAGGCACAACGCAATCACATCCGAAAAAAAAACTCCGGATGAACGAAGAAGAAGAAGAAATCCTCGCTGCTGTTGAAAATCGTAAAGAGTAGGCCGTAAAACAACAGCCTTAGTAAAATTGTAGAGGGTTAAGAACATATACCGGTCTCTGTGGCTAAGGGCTTGCGAACACGGTTTGTGAGCCCGTATACCCGGGTTCGAAACACAGCGGTGCTGGTTTTTTCGGAAAAGGTATAGGAGCCGGTCGTTCAGAAAGCAATGGCAAACTATTGAACGTAAAATTTGCCTGGAATCACGAACAGCGAAAATGCTGGGGTTGACTGCTACGTCCTGTGAATGACATGCAACTTAATTTTTTTTTTTTTTAAGAACATATACATAGGTGTACAGAGCCTGTTGTCCTGGTCGGAACTGGTCTAGGGGAAGTCACCCTGAGAGAAATGCGTGCTAACGTCGGACAGTAAGTGTCTAAATTACAGAGCTGCGTAACTAGATATGACATAGCTTTTACCGAACCACACTGTCTTGGTAATGAAATGTACTGATTACTTGACCACTGCCGCTCACGTCTTGAAGGTAATATCTACTGGCACCTTGCCGTCTCGACAGAAGATAGTTTGGTACACTGTGCTTCAAAAAAGGCATAATAACTTCAACCCATGGCGGTAGAGAATGTGACTGATGAGACCAATTCGCGCTGTAAATGTTCGTCCACAGTGGATGCATGTGAACACATGGTCATTTCCACCATCACTCACCATCTTAGTCTCACACGCTCAGTGTGTGACCTATATGCAATCATTTTCTCCTTTGTCTTTATTCCATTTCTGATCTTTTCCGTCCATGCTGCAGGGTCAGCGGCGACTTGCTCTTAAGGTGCAAAAGAGAAAGCAGCGGCTGCAGCAGGAGCAAAATATACCTAATTGTTTCCAGTTCCTAAGGTGCAACAATGTCTCTATCAATCATGTCCCGCTTACACACATCTTTGTATCGTATTAGAGGCCGACCCCGAGATCTGTTTTTTTTTAAAAAAATATTGCATATCCATTACAGGACGTTGCCGTCAACACCAGCATTTTTCAGCTGCTGTTGATGTACTAGGCAAGTTTTACGTCCAGTAGTTAGCCATTACTTTTTGAATGACCGGCTCCCATACCAACACGTTATAACACAACGCGACACGGTCTGCTGCACAAATTGGTCGCAGCTGAGTTTTGAACGCCTGGTAAGCGGCTCACGAACCGCGTTTGCAAGACTTTGGCCACAGAGCACGGCCGAGATCTTTTACTCATCTGTAATTCACCCAAAAAGATGTCCTTTGGTTTTCTACCATCATCCATCCTCCTAATGTGTCCTATCCATCTAAGTCTACAAAGACTGAGCATGGAACAAACCGTCACACAACCTGATCTTTCCAATACTTCAGTATTTGTGATTTTCTCTTGCCACTTAATACCGAGTATTCTATGCAGACACCGCGCATGAAAGCTGTTTAAACGTTTCTCTAGGCGTGAGTAAGTTGTCCATGTTTCACTGTCATAAAGAAGAGTACTAAAGACACAGGCTTGATGGACAATGACTTTTGTTTTGGCAGTAAGCTTCCAGTTCTCCCAGACTCTTTTTGTTATCATGTTCATTGTTGTTGCTGCCTTACCAATTCTGATTGTCAGCGCCTCACTTACTCGTTGTCTGGGTAATGACAGGAATAATTACACATACAAAGAATCAGTCAACGCCGTCGGCATGTAATGACATTTATTAACGTGAAATCCATACTAAGACAATTCACAACTCAAGTTACAACATCTTATGGCAATATATAAGGTAAATATCAGCAATACACTCGTGCGCTCTCGTATCACAAGGTTTCTCACACACAGCGCACAGGCTATTCAATGCCAGACTCTCTCAGCATTAGCAATCAGGTATTCGGTGATTCTCTCTCACAAATCTCCCAAACACATCCTTCCTCAACACCCGTCTAGTCCAGTCTGTCTGTTTCGCTCTCGGTCCGTGGTCACGTGGTCTCTGACTTCGTGTCGTCCGTAATAGTCGTGCTAAGTAGTATGTCTCGGTCTTCTGGATACCGTCGTGTCCTTCACCCGTCTGTTGATGACTGGTGTCTCAGGTCATCCAGTGCAAGGTTGTACTGTCATTCAAGGACACTGTCCTGTCTATAAACCCCCAATATCCTGTCTATTCCTGGATGTAAAATCCCGTCTACTCCCCTCATGCTATACCTATGTCCTGTCCCTGTCCTATGTCCTTTCTCTCATACCTCTCGGACTCTGATTTCCTAATCTAGCGATAATTTATTGTTTACCTCTGATCGTTAGGTATGTCAAATTGTCGACTATCTCCAGTTCGATGTCGTCAGTAAAGATTGATGGTACCCCAAGTGCACCTTGTGATAGCTTTGTGACTTATTACTTGACCACCGCAGCTCACGCCTTGAAGGTAACATCTAAGTAACCATAATTCACATGAGAACTGAAAAGTATTTTATTGTAGTCTGTGTGTATAGGGCATCAAGCAAGGAGTCCCCCCCCCCCTGATGTGTCTCCACCTTGACGTGGTAGAGGGACTTGCGTGTCCCAATGACCTCAAGAGCCCTGCCGACGGAAGCACAACTACATGTCGGACAGGCCTTGAAATAGGGACCAGACCAAGAGAGACACAACCTGCTACTCTGCAGACATATTGAGGATAGCAGTCAAAAAGTCAAATTAGGCGCACGAAGCCACTATTTCTTGGTTCGGACACATACTCTAAGGCTCCCACCTGAGGGATGTGGCTGAACGCCTCTAAGCCATTAACCCTTGGATGTGAGAGCCGGGCCGATGCTCACCTACTGCAAAACTGAGGTGAGATGCTGAGCACTCTACATGCTTAGTTCAGATACTTGCTCGAAGGCTCTCAGCTTGGGGATATGAGGGATCCCCGGATGAGAGGGCCTGCACGTTACTTGCTCACTGATGCACGGAGGTAAGATGTTGAGCCGGCAGCACATATAGCCTATCTCGTGAGCGGGTTCTAAAGGTGGAAAAAGTGCACCAGTCGCACGAAATAGTTACGATGAAAGTCTGTATCTATACTCATAGAATGAGCGTAGTCAAAGGTGTCTCAAAAACACGAAATGGAACGCTTGGCTAGAGAATCCATTACGAGGAAGTCCGAAGCGAAAGCTTGATGAGTGGATGTCATCCGCAGTCCATGGTTTGTGTGGGGAGCGACCAGTGGCTGTATTTGATTGTTTTTCTTTCCACGAAACACTAATAATAATAATAATAATAATAATAATAATAATAATAATAATAATAATAATAATGTATTTATTAAGGTTAGAAAAAATCCTAGAACTGCCCTTTGACAGATAGGTTTAACTCTTCTAATCCCTTAGCACTATTAAAGAGGAGGATTACGTCATCTCATTATATTCTTGTTGTTGTCGTTGTTGTTGGTGTTGTTGTTGTCGTTGTTGTTAGTGTTGTTGTTGTTGTTGTTGTTGTTGTTCTTCTTCTTCTTCTTCTTCTTCTTCTTCTTCTTCTTCTTCTTATTATTATTATTATTATTATTATTATTATTATTATTATTATTATTATTATTATTATTATTATTAGCATGATTAATCACAGCAAGTTTACAATAGGTTATGGTTATGCTTTGCTACAGTACACCGTTACAATGTACGATTTACTATTCTTGCCATTTATCATTATATGAACAATTTTGGCAGACGCTACAAAGACACCTTCGCGTTCCCATAACAACGGAACCACTTGTATAAAATGGGGTTAATTGTGTTGCTTTGCCACGGGACTTGCTATCCTGATTTTCAGTCACATAAATTGTCTTCAGTAGCGTTTGCCGCTCTTCCAACTAAGTACCTGATTTCATTGCTGAAGTATCCGTTCAACAGAGGGGCTTTCTTCTTGTGTTCTTCTCTGACTAAACAGAGATTAATATATACAATAATAACAATACATTGTGATTTGACGCGTGAGTGAGGCAGGGGACAATAGTGAAGAAGTAAATGGCTTAGAACGCGTAATCATCATCAAGTGCCCTACCAGCTGGCGTCTCTCCACAGATCTCGGTCTTTGGTGTACTGGATCAACTATGCTCTCCATCAAGCCACCGCCTGAGCCCATCCAGCGTCATTTCTCTTGGTTTGCCCTTACCTCTCCCCCGATCTTTCCAATTGTCACGATGCTCTTTAGTGCCTCTCTTCGCATCACATGACCGAAAAAAAGCTGTTTATCTCTTTCTTATTGATGTATAAAATGTTCTAGTTTTATTAGCCTTTTTAAGGCAATCGTCGTTAGTTACTCTAGCAGTCCACGAATTCGCAACATTCGTCTCAAGAACTACATCTTTATTGCATTCAAGCCTTTCCCAATTTGCTCATTTACATTCCAAGATTCATTGCCACACAGCAAATCGGGTTCTATATAGCATATCAGCACTCTCTTTCTTACACCCTTTGATAGCGACTTATTTCATAAGATACTTTTCATTTTCTGAAATGCAGCTTTTGCTTGCCATTTTATGTTTATAATCTCCGTTGTGTACCTTCCATCTGATGTTATAAATGCCTCTATGTATTTAAAATTATCAACTTGGTTAAGAATTTCCCCTTGTTTTTGAGAATACAGATAACAGACACATATGAAATTGTAAGGGACCCAAGAGTTCAAATAAACCAATTGAATTGATAGGTTTCCCAGACAGATGGATACTTGCAAGCGGCAGCACCTTGCAGGCGACGAAGTATCAGGATTCTATATCAAGCATGTTTTCAAAGAGGGAGCCGCGATGGCGAAGAAGTTAGATGCTCGCCTCCCGGCCCTGTGGCCCTAGGTTCGATCCGCATCGGGGCGAATTTGAATGTTTAAAGTTGATATGGGCTCCCAGGACGACCCAGCCTAAAATTGGTACTAGGAAATGTCTTAACAGGTAAAGGCGGTCGGCGTGATACTGGCTGTATTACCGACCGAATGCCGATTGGCCTATAATAATATTGGTCTAACACCATATGCCAATTGTGAATTATGACGTGGACAGGTTCCTTTACTTACGTACTTTACTATATATTCACACAGTCAGTCATTCATTCAGTCAGTCAGTAGTCAGTCAGTAGTCAGTCAGTAGTCAGTCAGTAGTCAGTCAGTAGTCAGTCAGTCAGTCAGTCAGTCAGTCAGTCAGTCAGTCAGTAGTCAGTCGGTCGGTCGGTCGGTCGGTCAGTCAATCAGGCAGGCAGTCAGGCAGGCAGGCAGGCAGGCAGTTAGGCAGGCAGGCAGGACAGATCAACCTCATTGCACATCGAACCATTCAGTCCATAAGTGCTCGTATCCCCTCCTCAGCAAATCCCGTAGCGTGTAGCGGCTAACGACACCAGTTCTGTGTTGGTTTGTCAGTCTTCCTGGATGACGAATAATGCTCATGGATTGTCCCTGCCTTCCCTTGAAGGTTGATCATAAAGTATTCGGCCGTTCTAACTTGACCAGCTGGGATGTGGACGGCATCACAAAAGTGAGAGTCCTCCAGGAATGCTAACCTGGTCACAATCCGGCACAATCGCCTTCCAGAAGATTGATAAGATTGATTTTCACATAAATGTGCCACAACCTCACTCCATTCTAACGGAATGTCTCCGACTTTAGTTTTGCACTGCTCCATTCCCTGAGTGTAAGAGTACTTTAAGCACATTGGCATACTGAAACAACGGAAATACGTGCTAACATAACTGACGGAAGTTCATTTTCATAGAGTTGGTGTGAGTCGAATTGAACTAACAACCGACACCACAACACTCAGGGCATTCCCTTACGTGCTCCGTCCTCATCTGAAACAACCAGCGAAGAGTCCCAATACTAATGCTACCAGTAGCAGGCTGGTTATATGTCCGTCTGGTCTTTCCTCAGAGTTTTGAGTGTCGGCCAGATTCTCTGGTCACTGCCTGTAGCGCAGTTCTCTCCAAGCCGTGATGATTTATCTGTTCTTCTGCACTGTACAGACGATTCCAAAGAGCATCAACGGTGTCTGCCTTATCATGCACCAATACCTCACCAAGGGGTGCAAATCCAGCCAATTTGTATTTTTCATTGTTTTTAACAGCAAGATATCAGCCAGAGAAAATATAATGGGGACAAATCCAGGAGACAAATCGTGGAAGGACAACATATGCCGGGACAGTCGTAAACAATGTTTACAACTCGGTGACAAGTCATAGAAATAACAACAAAATTGTGTGGCGGGACACTGGAGTATAGAGTTGGGGTAAGGCATGGACGCGTATGGCTTCATATTTATTATTTTTTGTTTTTCCAGCGTATGAAAAATCATTGCTCCACTGTTCAGGTATTACCATCATCATCATCTCATCCAGCCCAACGTTAATTCTGATCCCCCATGACCTTGCCTGTGTCATATAGTTATCACTGGGCTGTCCTAGGTTTCTCTTTTCTTTTTTTTTCTGGTGATGCTTTTTGTTTTCTCCGTTTCAACCTCCCTCATGTTTTTAACCTTTCTATCTAATTATCTTCTCCGTGTCATTTAGGTCTCCATCTATTTCTTAGACCTGTAGGTATAGACGGGACTTTCTGGTTATTCTATTATCAGGTTTACTGTATGTTTGCCCTGCCCAGCACTAACGTCTTGTCACTCTTGTCTTGTGTATGGAAATGTTTACAGGGTGTTTCCAGGTCTTAACTTTTCAATGCTAGTCAGTAATTGTTATATCTCCGTTGTCGTGTGATGTTCTAATACAGCAGCCTATGTTTGAGTCCGATGGAGTTAAAATAAAAATAAAAAAAAACCACGGAACAAAAGGAGCTACAATAATAATTCGGATAGAAAGTCAGAACAATATACGTTCTGTAGAATGCATGCCTGAGTTCTTTGCATACTAAAAAAAAAGAGTTGCCCATTTCATCTGCTCCAGAATTCTTCTAGAAAGTATTTTTGTGAACCCTTAACGTGATTGATTTAACGCAAGTATCATATCCGATTTGTCATGGCTATGACTGTGTGGCTAGTGGATCACATTGTGGCTTTGGACCCATATATTTCCATGTCAGTGTTATCAGAAACCGATCACCGTCCAGTGAAACGGTGGGTTAGCGTGCGTGAAAAGAGAAGATTGTAAATCCCATAACGTGAGTTATGCGCAGAAGCTATCTGTGTGGTCATCTGGGAAAGAAAGATAAAACTCTCTGGTCAAGGAGAAATGGATTCATTAACCTCAGTGACATGACCTGAGATTAGACGTGTATGGTTCTCTCTTTTATCGATGTGTTATCTTCGTGGTATCCAGTATGAAAGCTTGGTCGTGGTTGTGTGTATGATCTTATGATTGACTGTCATTGTTTCGAGAATAAAGGATCAGCTGTGTTAATTAGCAACCAGATTTCTCCTCTTTATCTACACCTGCTGTTATCGGTCACCCCTGTGAACAATGTATCAAGCTGTTGTGAGGTTGACTGACGAAGTGATCCCATTCTGAGTTTCATGACAATAAAACACATTCTGCAATAACGCAATAGATACATACGTAGTTAAAGCGCGTTGTTGCCTCAATATATACAACGATGATTAAAATGTTACCATCTAACTCTTAAAGTATCTGGGTTGTTCTCATCGTTTGGGGATTCTTTCTTATGGTTGTGTCTCTTCACGTTTTCATGTAAATTTCAAGTTTAAAGTCACTTCCACGTTTTTAAAAAATCTTTCTTCAAAACTATGATAGCAAGGATACATTAACAAAAGTTTAACCAGTTGAAAACGAAACAAAGAGTATATGAAAGTTACTGACCATCATTACTGGATTACCGTTAAAGTTAGTTGCATGCCCTTTACATGACGCCTCAGTCAACCCCAGCATGTATTGGCTATTTGTTATTTACGACGCAATTCTACAACTTTCTTTTCTGATGGCCGGAGGGTAGGCTCATTCCACATGCCGGTATAGCTGGACTTAAACGTTGACCTCTCGTTCAAAAAACAATGGCAAACTACTAAAAGTAAAATTGCCTAGTAACTCAGAAACAGCCAATAGGGGCTAGATGTGATAACAGTGTCCTGCACAGGACATGGCTTTTTTTTTTTAAAAACGACGTCTTTTTTCGGTTGCAATTGCTTTCTAAACGGTAAATAAACGTAGAGCGTTCTGCTTCCAAATTTCCTGCAACAGAAATACTTGCTCTACGGTCTTTAACTGATTCAGTGCCAAAGGATCATGTATCCCCAAATGTGATTTCCCATTTGCACAGAAGGACGATATATCGCCTTACAGGGGTCATCATATTATTTGTTTTGTTACGCGGTGTCGTCTGCAATTTCATTGCTCAGTGAACGGACATTTAAATTATAAGTTAGGTTCATATCCTTTACAGGACGTTGCAGTCAACCCCAGCATTTTTCGACTGTTTGTGATTTCTTGGCAAGTTTACGTTTAATAGTTTGCCATTAATTTCTGATCGATCAGCACTTATACTGTTTTATAAAAACCAGCACAAGGCGGCTTGCTGCCAAAGCTGGGTTTCGAACGTGTTATGCTGGATTACGAACTGCGCCCGCAACCCTTTCGATATAGAGAATTATAATACTTGTTTATTTAATTGTGTCGCATGTTTGTTCCGAACCTACTTTTTGCTTGGCATTGAATCAGTTAAGAGCTAACTGGAACTTCATATTTGGCACCCCCGGCACCTCAGCATTTCTCTTCTCTCTCCACATTCACTCTGCACTGTCTTTTCATTTTCCCGAGCTCCAGTCTAGATTGGCATTTGCATTGTGTATTGTGCTTTCATTTGAATCTGCTCTCACCCGCCTGTTTGCATTGACTCTTACACCTTGTCAGGGTTGTATTGTCGTCTTTATGGTGGCTTTCCCCTCCTTTTCGCTTTTATGTTTTGTCTACTTATTCCGTGTTGAAGGAGTTACGCATGCCATTCGTAATCCCACATACCGCGATCGAAACACCGCTGCAGGCGATTTGGAAGCTGACCGCCTTGCGTTAGGTTCCGTACAAAGGTATGCGTTCTTGTCGTTCAGAAATCAATGTCAAACTACTGAAAGTAAACTTGCCAAAAAATCACACACAAAAAAAGCTGGGGTTAACTGTCACGTCCTGTAAAAGACATACAAATAACTACTTGACGGCGCAACTGTGAGGTGTATCCTCTGGTTCTTGTCTGCCGTTAACTCACGTTGTCCGATTCTTTTGACCGGTTAAAGCAGTGTTTCCCAACGTGGGGCCCACACCCCACAGGGGGGCAATTCGATTGTTAAGGGGGGCAATTCGAAAATTGAAGAAATCGGCTGGATATAACAAAACGGGGAGACTTGAGACTGAAGTTAACTAAATTGGAACCTGACTTAAGATCTCTTTGCAGCAAGCATCAAGAGCAAGGATCTCATTAAATTTAAATAATAAATAATTACTAATAATTAAAATAATATAGAAAAATCTTTCATTAAAATTATTTTGTACTTGAATTTCAGTTCTCCATTATATGCTTTGAAAATTTACTTACTGTGTTTGCTCAATAATTTCCTAGTGATTTCTTCCTAAAACCTATCAATGAAGTTTCTTTAGTGAACATTTCAATTTTTGAATATTTAAAAAAAATATATATGTTGGGGGGGGGGGGGGGGGGGGGGGGAGGGGGGGCCGCGGGGCGGGCGGGGGGGGGCATAAGAATTTTAGAAAGACTTAGTTGGGGCATAGCACAAAAAAGGTTGGGAAACACTGGGTTAAAGGAAACCAGTTGATTATCTTCTTATTAATGTCTGCTGTTAAGTCATTTTGTCACCTTCTCGATACGATCAGACAGGTGTGCATCTTGGAGAACATTAGGCGAGGAGAGGAGTGGGTCAGAGTGCCAGCGGAGCAGTCAGACTTGTGAAAAGTTATAATCACATTGAGCCGGGAGTGCAGGGAGTGGCCAGCAGGGGCCACGGAAGTGGAAATCCAGCAACTACTTCAGGATAATGCTCGCCCGGGCGATGTGATTATCAGTGCAGCTTTTCGCTGGATGGAGAATACGATATACACACACATCGTGATTGTAACTGACTCAGAAAGCATGCTGATTAGGGTGAGGATAGGCAAGCTTCGTGCAGAGTGGCTTGCTTCGCTTCGGAAGTCACGGGTGACAAGCATCGTCTAGATCTTTTCTCCGGGGCATGCTGGTGTGCTGGGGAATAAACAGGCAGACAGATTGGCTGTCTCTGCAATTCTTGGTGGAGTATTGATGCATGATAAGGAAGACGTGGTTGCGGCCTTGTGGGAGCACGTTTACACCTCGGAGGAGCAAATGGATCACCATGGTCTGGCAAGAATGCGACAGCGAGTGGTGACGAGGGTATCTGGCCGACGATCGACGCTCAGAGGAAAGGCGAGACGGACATATAATCAGATTGCTACTGGTACTATTAGTGTTGGAACTCTTCGCTGGCTGCTGGGGATGAGGACGGGGCGCTTATGGGTATGCCCCGAATGCTGTGATGTCGGTTCCTAAATCAATCAATCAATCAGTCACCGTCTCTGTGCGGACTGAAGTCAACTGTGTAGATGTTCTGATCACTGTCTTCTCTTAACTCATTGTATACCATTCTCTTGGTTGACTCAAGTCAACTGTGTTGTTTATCTTCAGATTATTGTTTGCCGTTAACTCATTTTCTTTCCCATTACCTTGGCGGACTGAATGCAGCTTCAGGTGTTTCTGTCCTGAATATTTCATTCTTACTAGCTTGTCATTTTAATGCGTTCTTATTTAGTGTTATTTTAATACTTTCTTATCCAGTGTTAATATAACACCTTCTTATTCAGTGTTACTATATATAATACCTACTTATCCAGTGTTATTTTAACAACTTATTATC